>JAQGAK010003681.1:0-14292 GCA_034696945.1 Lipothrix lubbocki
ACAAAATAAATACAAAATAAATACAAAATAAATACAAAATAAATACAAAATAAATACAAAATAAATACAAAATACAACGCGCATAGATTAGTCAGGGTTGGGTGCATTTACCTTGCAAATTCAGAATTCACGATTATTAAAATAATTGTAGTCATAATAATGCTAAATAAAAAATATAAAAAGACAAATAAAATAACATGCTTCGGCGAAATTAAAGAAACAATTTTTACACAATCCCCAGCCACTAAGTTAGTAAGATGTATCAGCAAATTTCGATGTCCAAATTGCAAGCAGATGGCAATGGATTAGGAATTTATGGGGCTGCAATTGTAAGGAAGAAAAACAAGAAATTGTATCAATTCAACATGTACTACAATGAGATAAACTGCATGAATGGATTATAAACGTCATATATATGTTAGCACTATAATAGCTTCGCTTCATAATTATAAAATACACAGAATGTACATCCAATAGTATGTACATATATTAAAAGGAGCTACAATGTCAAGTCTGGCCGGCTTGCCTTGCCGTCAGCCCTACAGTTGAAAGGGTTGTAGTACATATCTATACATTTATTAGTCTTAATATTATTCAATTTTGTAACTTCAGATTTTCCAATACTGCACACCTCCCTACCATCCACCACCATGTGTAATCATCATGTAGTTGGTGCCATACCGTTTTCATTTTCCTTGGAGTCCAAATCTCAAGCCAACACACAATGTAAAAGTAATGGATACGCTGGATTTTTAATTTCTTCTCTGCTTTAAAATAAAGATAAGAAAAGACAAATGTGTGAAATATATATCTAAAGATATAAACTATTTCACGTGTGTTGTTACAAATATATATGTTTGCATAATTTTTCACCTCGCCTACCGGCTATCTGCAATAATTTTAATGGTTTTACTTTTAATTTCAACCTCCACAATGCACTTGTCGCCCCTCATTAATGTCGCATTGGCGAGTTTCGTCGATTGTGTGGACTCTCGTATGTACGTTCATGTATTTTATTACAGTAAATTTGCATATATGTATCGTATATTACTAAATTTACCTTTACGTACATATAAAGGACAAATTTACCTCTGTACGTACATATAGGCTAAATTTACATTGACATACATATGCCTAAAATAGTATTAAATACATAAAGTACACGTACTATACTTATGTAGATATCTATATAAAGCACTTATTATTATTATATCAAACAAATTTCCATCCAGTTGATGAATTTGGCGCCGGCAGCCATCATTGCAGACAACAACAACAGCGAAAATCCTTTAATTACAGCGATTTTAGGCAGGCTCCCTTCAGAAGAGCAAATCTTTAATTACATATATTTTCCCATATATAACATACTTATATATGATACAAACCCTCCTGATAAATATTGAGCGACGAGTATTCCTGACAACAACGCTTTGCTTTTGATTTTGATTTTGGACATCGTGTATATATGAACGCTTATTGGATGTAAGTGAATGTACATTTTTTTTCTACAGATGATCCAATTTCTATTTGCATTCTTCTCCTCAAATGCTCTGACCGCATTAATTGCCAAAATAAAGAGCAGCGGCCACGCAACATTGTGTCTCTTAAGGATGGTCACAATTTACACATTATAAATTTATGCAAGATATTTAATGCATTATAAATTATAGGTGCCAATTTAAATATGAATTTATACAACATTTGATAAGTATAGCAAATATAAATATATTTAACAATATAAATTTATAGAGCAACATAAAATACAAGTATGATCGCCAATAAAAATACGAGTGTGATGGCCAATATACACAAAATTAAGTTCACTAATCCAAAATAAAAATTCACAACATGTAAATACGTCTCCATAAATTAAGATTCCTACTCAACAGCTCTCTCGGTGTGTAAATTAGTCAAACTTAAACAACGACCCCTCCAAATCCAATCTAATTGCATGTACGGAAGTACCGTCTTAAATTACTTTTGACTCCAAACAACATGGCTATGAGCAAACACAATTTTGATCAAATTGCATTATGGACAGGGTGTATGTACATTACGTATTACATATTTAGGTACATATTATGAATCCTTTTCGAAAACATGCATCTTAATTGGCAATCACTTTATTTTTAAGTGTAAAGACACTTGTACAGCGCCCTTCTGTATGCACAACATAATAATTATTGTGCAGCGAACATCAAGAAAGAGTGTTCACAACATATTAAATTTGGAGCAACCGTAATAATCAGCTGAATATTGCTGCCTTACAAGGAAATTTGTATTATTGGGTTTAAAAGACGCTGGTGACGTTTAACTTTTATTATTATTGCTGTTGTAACTATTGTAAAACTACTCCTTCACGGTTGCTGTGCACGAGATATACATTCAGCTTTTATGTTTGTACTTATACATTAAATATACATAATATTTTATACAATACTAAAATTACTAATATTAAATATATCGTCGTTGAAAAGGCAAATATAACTGTCTGCACAGTTGCTAAAACGCAAGAATGACAACGTTTACAAGATATGTCACATATTTTCAATTCCAAAACTGACCCTGTCGTTTAAAAGCATTGTCGTTTAAAAGATTTGTTTACATTGTCATCATGAGTATAGCGCTTATACGGGAAGCAAAATCCGCTGTTGCTATAGAAACTCCTGTTAAGTCACGCATGTTGTAGATATGGGAAATATTCCAGAAGTTTCTACCGCTTATGTGCGATTGCAATGGTAAATAAACGGGATAGTCACTTTTGCATTGCAAACTTTAAAAATATTATTATGAAGCTGTGGTCATTCTTATTTCATTTTAGCAACTGTGGAGATACTTATACTTGCCTTTTCAACGATGGTATATTGATTTACTTACATTTTACATAACACTCTTGTTTTTATATTGTTGTTTGAACATGTAATAAGCTATATTTAAATATTGAAACTTAATTGCAAGTATTGAAAAAGAAAGTTGTAAGTATTCAATATATACACAAATGATATCTATATGCTTGGAATAGTTATTAACTTTATTTTATGAACTATCCATATATACTAAAATAATATGTACACATATGTAATATAATTAGGTGAACATATCGACAACGTACAAATTACAAGGAGTTTATTAGGGAGAAGTGTGCCCACTGAGGAAATTTTATTGTAAAAAAACCGGCTTACTTATCACTGCTGTAGCCCATCCATCTCATCGATACAGTTTTTTTAATGGGCAGTTTCTTAATGTTGAGAGACGAACAGCAATATATTACAGACTACAGATGCTGTGTACATACACTATTACTATAGATTATAGCATTGTTGAAATGAGATCCGCTTCAATAAAACCCTTTCGCTTTGGGTCCGCCGTAGTAAAAAATTTTGTATGCATACATGTAGATGCATAATATACATACATGAGTATGTACATTGCACATGCTTGCAACGACAACAATGGTCAAGCACAGGGTTGTAACCAGGATGAAGTTGGTAAATAAATTCTCATATGGGGATTACTTTATATCCTAAAGATATGTATCGCATATAATAATTATACAAATTGTATAAATCGGCTACACAACCCTCAAATTTGTTATATAATTCCTATTATTAAATGCCGTTTAACATTATTTTGATTTTGTTCTTTTAATTTCAAGCTTGTAATTTATATTTCTATGTAATTATTTTTAGATAGAAATATAAAATACAAAATACCCCATTATCGGAATCCACAAAGGTGCTTAAAATGTCTCGAAGTTAAATTATTTTAGCACATTTTCAAATTCAAAACATTGAGGTAGCCAACGCTATCTGCATGATTGTTATAAGCATTATGTACATCTATAGTTATCAATTTGGTTAAATTTCCAAAGGTGCTAAAATTCAAAGGACGTTAAGAGAGCCAACGTTTAATCTTACATTAGGAAATTTTAAGCACATTAGCAGATTTAAACGCTGCAACACAACAGCATGTAATAAACAATGTATATATGGTAACAACAGGACGTCAAAAATTATTGTAATGCAGGTGAAAAGGGCGAATCCCTAAAGAGTTATCGCCGTGGTGCATTTGTGATTCTGCACTCCGTTGGTGCTGCTCGGATATTTGCAAATGTGCTGAAAGGCAATTAATTTTCGGCCTTATATGTACAGTAAGTACAGATATAGGAGTATTATGCAGTATTTTTGCATCAGAAATGTTTCTATCATAATTATTTCTGGTCGTGTATACAACATGTTATTTATTATTACATTATTATTTCTCTACATCTTAACTTTATACACGTATTTATCTATAGATATTAAACAATTTGGTTTTATTTTTTGTCAATATTTTAAATAATTATATTAAATGCACATTTATTATAACATAACTAAATCAATCCATTATTTATTGTAATTGTTACTGTTTCCCTTCCCGCCCTCAATTATTTCGATGCAGAAATATTAAGGCCGGAAAAGACAATGTTATTATTGTTAAACAGTTTTCTACCGTCAAGGCACTTGGGCGAAAAATTTGAAATGAATTTAATAATTGGAATATCAATGTACAAGGTCTTGGAACGTTGTTTATTATTTGTATCTATTTTTACAAGATTTTGAATTTAATCGAATTTATTACATGACATAAAAGCTATTTTTTATTATATTTTTAGCCCTCAAATTAAAATAAAGCAACTTGTATATAAATTTATAAAAAGTTCATATGATAAATATTGTATAACTTATAATTACATACTACCTGCATAAGCGTAACTTATTATGTTGTAAATTCCTACACAAAAGTCCATTTTCCGTTGATTTTGCAAAGAAAGTTGTAACCTTTATCCAATCTAAATGTCAATCCTCAAACGCATTAAAAATATTCCCCGCAGACGTAAAAAATGCGAGCATGCAATTAAGATCCGTTTTCACTTCATCAATATTCCTATACTTTGTTATTATGTACAAGTATTTATACATATATGCATATATCGGTAATTATATGTTAAGCGAGAATTAAAAAGTCATTTGTACTTAAGCAATTAAACCCATTGGCGATACTCTGAGAGGATGAAAGTTACAGCTGAGTTTTTGACATTAATTATTAACTTTTCCTCTTATATGTTGCACTAATTGTTACAAATCATTATGATTAGGGCGCTGTTATATTCCTCTGCATTAACATATTTGGATATGTACATGCCATGCAACATATTGTAACCTTTAAAGAGCCGTTAGCATTATAAAGTGCTTTACTTAGGAAAGGTCAGTGTTGATGAAGTTCTTAGGAATAAAAAAAAATATTCTCGAGTTTTTTATTTCATAAATTATGCGCAAGCTACATAATGATTTTGCATTGATTTATTAAATGAGAGTTAATACAACTTAATTAAATCAAATTTGGCCTAATATTTATTGCATTACTAATTGCCCAATTTTTTAAAGAAATTCCGAAAAAAATTGACTTGTCAATCAAACGTCAGAGATTGTTAGTGAAAAATCAAGCTGGATTTAAAAAAAATTAAAACTGCAAGGTTAACGACTTGTAATATAGCGCGATTTTTTTTTATTTACGAAAGATATTTTGAATAATATTGGGAAGAAAATATTTTAAATGGACATAAAGCTGCAACTAAATTAAAAATGGAATGAAGGTGCCAAATGATTTTTTAAAACCCTTTTGTTTAACTTTTTTTAATTTAATATAATGAAATTTTAAAAATAATAATAAAAACACAATTGAAATCATGAATAAAATCGTATGATAGAGCATTAATAAATTCGCTGTGAATTAAAAATGTAATGGTTGTCATGCATTATTTATTAAAATGTCTTCATCATTCAAGAAAAATCGTCATCACGAAATTAAAAGTCCTCATAATAAAGTCATTGGAAGTTGAATCTCAGCAATCCTGACGCTGAGCAGTCGATGATATTTGTCGTATTCCTTAGAAATTCATAAATGGAAGATGACAATGTGAATTGAAACAATACCGTTACTCTATCCTGTTAAGTTTTAGGCATTACATATGACGACAACTTCAATAAAAAAGTTACAAGGCTTTTTTTTCAACTTGTGATATTGCATCGATAAATCAAATAAGGTCAGAAAAAAATTCCAAGCGAAATAATAAATGATTCATTGCCAAATTATGTTTCATGATAATAACGAAGCAGCCTACAATGCATTTCATATGGACAGGTTTGTATTTTATGATTTAAAGCAAGTTATGAATTATAATTTCTATTAGTGAAATGTATAAAACATAGTGCATTTTAAAAATTCAAGTGAATTTTTTTAAATAATTTATTAAATTTTTAACAATTTAATGTTTTAAAATAATCAATTTAATTTTTTGAAGTTAAATGCAATTTTTTAAAGCTAAATGTGATTTTTGTATTGAAATGGAAAATTATTTATTTACATCTAAATACTGATAATATGCAAATGATATGAAAATTCAGTTCACACAGAAATTGTTTGAAAAATGTTTTTTTTATTTATTTCTTTATTATTGCTTATAGAATCTTTTACATCATTTTCACATTTTATTCCACAATCAACTGCACATTGCACTCAATCACTTACACAGGATTTACCCAAAAAATACATAAAGTGAGTAAGATCAAGAATAATTAAAATAAAGGTAAAAAATAAACACGCTCTTATTGTTTAAGTTATCACAAGAAGATTAAAACGTCACATCCATTCCTCTCCATATTGTGACAGTGTATAAGAAGGGGTAAGTGAGAGTCAAAATTATTCGATCTGACAGCTTTAAAGTCAAGAAGATATAATAATAATTATATTTGTATTGAGAAAATAAATTCGTCGTTGATGTGATTTTTGAGAAAAAATATTTATTTTTTGAAATTATTTTCAATATTTTATCATGCGAAGTATTCGAAATTAATTTGGAAATAGATATCTTTTCAATATTAAATAATTATTTTTAAAATATTGTTAAAATAAGTTTTCAAAATCATTTCCGAATATTTTTCTGGTTTTTAATTTAATTTACCACCCTGAACCGGAATAACTGTGAGAGACCCTGGAAGCTCCACTGCCATAAGTATATTCAAAGGTCAAAGGGTTCTTGGCGCCGGTGGCAGCGGGGACGGCGAGAGCGTTTCCGGAGATTTGAAGTCCATTTCCATAATGTGTAGCCAAGGGAGCGGCGACCTTGACAGGGGCGGCCGCAGCGACGGCAACGGCCGGGGCTGGGTAACTTTGAACGAGTTGCTGGCGGATGACAGGGGCGGCCTGAAGGCGGACAGTGGGTTGTTGGGCCACGTAATTAACTTGTGCTTGAGCAATGTGGGCAAGGGAAATTTGGGGTTGGGCCAATTGAACTTGTTTCACGACTGGAGCTGGGGCATAAGTGGCGACATGTTGGGGAGCGTAGCTGACGGCTGGAGCGGCAGAGATAGCAGCGCCAATTTGTGGAGCGCCGAAGGCAATTTGTGGAACGGTTTGGTGGTAAGCAGGGGCGGCTACTTTGACTGGAGCGGCCACGAGTGGAGCGGGTTGAGCAAGAGTGAGTTGGGCTGGTTGGACGTGGTGCACTTGTTGATGGTATTGAACTGGAGCGGCCACTTGGACTTGTTGGTGGTACTGAACTGGAGCAGCCACGCGGACTTGTTGATGATATTGAACAGGGGCGGCCACTTGAACTGGTTGGGCGTATCGGATTGGAGCCGCGACTTGGACTTGTTGATGGTATTGAACTGGGGCGGCATACTGAACCTTTTGGGCATATCTGACTGGAGCTGCAACTTGGTAATGAGCTGGGGCGTAGCTGATGGCTGGAGCGGCTACTTTAACGGGAGCGGCCACAACTTGTGGTTGAACCACTTGTTGGACGACGGCTTGTGGGTGAGAATAAGTGCGGGTGGCGTGGTAAGAGAAGGATGGGGATCCATAAGACAATCCGTAGTGATCAGCGGAGGAAGTTCCATAGGAATATCCGCCGGCTTGAGCGACGACAGTTTTGCGGACTGGGGGGCCAGCAATGACGGCGGGGGCGGCCACAGCAACTGGAGCAGCGACTACTCTAGGTGGCAAGTAAGCATTAACGGGTTTGGCGACAGCAACTGGAGCGGGTGGAAGGTAAGCTCTGTCGGGGAGGACTAATGGGTTGTTTGGAACGGGGTAGTCATAACCTCCGGAAACAACTTGTTGCTTGACTGGGGCAGCAACAATCTTTGGTGGAACTGGATAATCATAACCGCCCGTTACGACTTGCTTAACTGGGGCGGCAATAGCCACTGGAGCTGGGGCCACGGCGATGGGGACAGGACGGGCCACCACTGGGCGTGGGCGGACTAAGACGGGAGCTGGTGCGACGGCAACGGGGGAAACTTGCGCAATTTGAACTGGTTGGGCCACAGCGACTGGGGCCACAACCTTCTGAGCGGCAATTACTTTCTTCACTGGAGCCACGGGGTGTCCGTAGGTATAAGACACTACAGGCTTGAAACCTTCTTCATCGGCAGTGTAAGTGACGGTTCGGAGGGCTCCGTTAGGCTCGAGCACACTGTTAAAAGGGAAAATTTATGGAAAATAAATACAATTAAAGTGATAAATAATTGCAAAATCAATACAACATAGATAATTAATTCAAAATAAATACAATTCAATATAAATACAAAATAAACAATTAATTCGAAGTAAATACAAAATAAACAATTAATTCGTAGTAAATACAAAATATATAATTAATTGAAAATACAAAATAAACCAATTCCGGCATAATCCGACAATAATAAGCGCAATTAAATAGAAAATTCGAAACTTTCAGCATAAAATAAATTGCTAATTTGTATGAAAGAAATCTGCCGACCATGAAATGCAACGCAAAACTTCATCACACCCTGTAATTTACCTCTTAATGCATGTACTAATGCTATTCTTACATATGTAAGCTAATTCCCCGCAGTAGGAAATAATTAATCAGTAAATCTCAAGACTTCATACGGCCAATAAGTAACTAATGTGACTAGCGGAAGATCAAGGGAAAGTCCAGCTAATCTCCATATAAATGGAATAGTAATGCGGTGGAACATGTCATTATGATTTACATACTATGTACATATACCTTTCTACACGTTAGTGAGGAAATAGAATGATAGTAAATTTATAATATATCTTTTGCTATACAATCAATTTATAAAAGGTTCTTATTGAGGATTTATATTATAGTCGATATCATTCTTGCACACTTTAATGTGCACTTTATATAACAAATTTCTTGCACAAAATTTCAAATAAATATCTCGTTCGTATAAAAGCAGATTTATATACATGGATACAAAATAAATCTTTCCTCTATACTTGATTGCTTTATTGATATTCTCCTGACAGCTCACATCTCCTGCACGGTCATTAAGCCTGTACATTTGTTCCATTTGTTTCGAGCACTTGTTTTTTCTTTATCTGCTGCTGTTCTTGTTGCTGGCTGCTCCTGACGTTTACTCACTTAAATGAACTATGCACACCACTGTCTGTACATAATTTAATTTAACCCAACGCACTCTCAGCGAAAGAGAAACAGGTGTGTATCCCTAATGTATTATTGATGGAAATAATTGTGAAGCATGTGCTCTCTGGTCTGGTCAACCGGCATAATTTATCATCAGTATGTTTTCTTTTATAATATGTGATCAATGTTTTCCTCCTCATGTGATCAATAACATGTGTGTCCGGCGTATGTAAACTTCATTGAATGTGTGTATTGCCAAATAGTCAACAAGAGTTATAAAAGGTAATTACAGTTTGGAAACCAACCTACGAAATTGCACTTGTTATTATTATTATTGAAGTTGCTCCCATGCTAATCGTATTCTTGTTCTTTTAATTTGCAATTAACTCGCTGCGCTTTCAAGGTAAATTTGCATATTAAAATTGCTTTCATTTTCAAAAATCCAAATTTACATTTGCATTGCAAATTTACTTACAAATTTGAACTAATTTTGACAAACCCTGTGCAAGTCTAAAAGCAATGGAAATTATTTTCGAAATTTGTTGTAAAATTATTTACATGACCGCAATTTTAAAATCCATCAAATTTAATTTATCAACTTTAAAGCAAGACAATTTAAATGCAAATTTCCCCAAATTTGGCTTTAAATTTGAAAATTGAAATTTGATGCGGAAAATAAAAGTGAAATTTAAAGAAATATCAAAAACTCCATTAAAATAATTAATTACAAAAATTTAGTTAAATAAAATATTTACCTGTAAAATCCTTGCGCATTCTCCAAAACCCGAGTTTCTTGCTTTTCCTGGAAATTAGCTTCAGCAGGGTCATCAATTCTCACATGATAAGTGTAATTAGGTTTGGCGGAATAAGCCACTTGGGCCACCAAAAGAACCACAAAAATAGCAATTTTCATTTTGCTAAAAAAATATTTTGGCACAAAATATGAAAGAAATGAAGTTAAAAATCACTATTAATTTACTCAAACACTTGTTTTTGTATGTAATTATGTAAGGTACACAAAAAACTTCTGAACTATGATTATTTTATTATGATTTTATAAATTGCAACAATAATTGGTAAAATGAGACCCCTGCGAAGGAGCAAGGCAAGTTGGTTCACCTCTGTCCAAAGCCCAGCTAAATTTGACAGGAATCGCTGGGTCACTCATGGTATTTATATGCGTTTGCACTAGTTTCGGCGGTGATCGGCGGTGGGGCCATGTGGGATATATTGTTTATTATAAAAAGTATTAAGGGAAGGGACTATGCTTCCCAAATGTATTCGAGTCATTCCGGCCGTTTATAATGCATGACAATGATACTCTCCTTACATGAAATACATACGCGTTATACACCTTCCATTTAAAACGTTACACGCTTACGGATTATACTCTTCACTTAAATTACATGCGGACCATATATGCTCTGTAATATATAAAATTTATAGGCAATAACGAATGATGCATTCCATATACAAACGATTTAAAAGAATTATATATGCATATGATATCAATGATATAATACTCTTAAACTATTTGCGAGTCATATTCTCCATATACAACGTATAGGAACTACTGTCCCCATATGAAAACATAGAACCTAACACTCCGTATGAAATATACGTAGGAACTACTGTCCCTATATGAAATACATAGGGGCCAATATGAAATTCGTAGGAACCAATACAAAATACATTGGGACCAATACAAAATACATTTGAACCAATATGAAATGCATAGGGACCCATATAAAATGCATAGGGACCCATATGAAATGCATAGGGACCCATATGAAATACATATAGGAACCTACATGAAATACATAGGAACCAATATGAAACGTATGGGAACCACTGGGTAAAAAACAAAATTGCAAGCGGAGAAACGCTAACGTAAGCGTAAGCGGTATACCCACCACAGGTTAAACGTAAAAGGCCCTGCATGTAAAGAGTTATGTCTGGGTGGAGTCTCCCTTCAGAAACGTACATACCAATATGATGCACTATGAAGGATTCTGCACAGGCAGGTGATTCCTAATGTATGTATCGTCCTTTATCCTTTATTGCAAACGTAAAAGTTGTAACGTATAAGTAAACATTATATTGCGGATATATAGTGTCTTACCATATGAAACTACATACAACAGTGGTCAAGCCATTCTTATTATATAAACTATATGGTAAATATTTTCGAATATCGTATATGCACTATGTCCAAATGTACGTAGGTACGTAAAATGTATATATAAAAAGATGTGATAATGTCCACCATCACATCATATATTATACATGTAATATGATAGTGGACACGGCCTATATGTATGTACCTATATTCCGTTCAAACCAATGACAACGGACATGACACATGTATATTATTATACGAACCTAATACGACGACCGCTGACACTACAGATGCCTTCGTTTATTATGGCTTGTCGCTCACTTCTAGGTTCTTATAGCATTGAGCGTAATTTATATCCAATTTAAATTGGCTTACGATACTGTTATTGTATTATATAGCAAAGTTCGTGGAGAACATCGTCATTTGTGCTTTCGATTATGTTTGTCGTGTGGAATACAAGGGTATGCCATATTTTTAACATGTAATAACATGTTGGGCATATCAACAGCCCTATTACCTCTGATTGTAAATTGAATTACATTATTTACCCGTTGTAGTTGCACTATATAGCGCATTTAATTTTACATTTAATAATAGCAGTAGCGCATTTAACATTCGCCATTCATTTTTCTGTATAACATATTTACCGCGTAAAAATTTATTATGTACGCATATGCTGTAAATAGATACATGCTTACATACTATGTTTGCTATAGGCATGTACGTCATATACATACATACACAATGTATATGCTATATATGTGCATTATATAAGGCTACTGGGTACATGTAGATACTTTTACCACATGCGATACATGTTGTACTGCAAGTAAACATGGCAAATCGAAGGAAAAAACGCAGAGGATAACAAGGATATTCGAGCGAAATAAGCATAATTAATTGTCTCACCGGCTGTGCAAAAACATTCCCTGTATATGTATAATATTATTTGTATGTATTATTAACTTACGAACGTAATGGTAATGTTTATTATTACAGAGTGTCCTCAAACGTTGTTATAACTGGATCAATTCCTGCATTATCCATAGCAGACATTTGTAATTAAAACGAAAACAAAAATCCCATAATATAGTGAATCACATGCATATCGCATATTCCAACGTATGATACCATTATATTTGCATATATGAATATGACAAGAATTGTTTTAATTATTTGGTCGCAAGATGAACGGCTAGCCAGAAGGTACGAAATGAAGAGTAATAAAGGATTTTTTTCAAGTGTTATGACGTCTTGATGATGTTGTTCTTACAAAATTACTATAATGCTGTTTATATGCGTAATATAATTACTGTGCTTATATAGTGGTACTATTAACATTATAAACTGATATGCATAGGACCATTTATGCATGAGCAATGGTATTTTATTAATGTAGAATATTACACGGTGTAACAATACTGTTATATGTAGAGTAATATCGCTCTGGATATTTTATATGTAATAAACAAACGTTTCTACAAACATACGTACATGAGCACAATTATAGATAATTTATACTAATAAGCTACCGGCATCACAATATTCCGAGAAATAAAATGAATGATTAAATATTGTTTTGCCGCAAGAGGAAATCCCTGTAACTGCGAAATTACTACAGGAGATACATATACAATGTGTTATTTAATAATTATGTTTTTGTTATTTGATGGAAGTGATGCAAAATTCTTGAGTGCACAGGAGCAGACGTTTTTAATGACTCGGCGGCACAAGTGATGCGGCAATAAATGTTGGTTTGGCTGGGATTTGCGACGAATTTCTAATTAGAAGGATTTGGATTAAAATGGATTTTCTGGAAAATTCTTTATTTTATTGCTGTAATTTTTAACCCTTACAGTTGGTTGTATTTGTTTCAATATCTTTTGCTTCTATTTGTTTTTGTACTGTTATCATTTCTATATTATATAAAATCTTGCATAGTTTGTGTAAATTTTAAATTTGGTACAGAAAGGTTCGAGAAAATTACACAATTCTCTGATTATTATTACATGCGTAACACATTAATTAAGTTATTTAGCTACTCACTTCTGAATGTTTGTAAATGTAATTTTTATAAATGGTTTTGAATGTTTCTTCTATGCAAATTAGAATGTCAAGATGTTATTTCAAAGAATGATTATATTCTTTACCAATATAAACATTATTACTGCTGATAATATGATTTGGTTTTGCTTATTGTTAAAGTGCGTATGCCCTCTTTATTACATGACAATCAGTCCCAAAAGCTTTCATCATTCTTTCTTAGAGACTGACGTCTGTGTCAATGACGCCTCTAATATTTTCGTCAATATTGCTCATTGACCTGTTGTTTAACAATGTCCGAGTGATTAAGCGAAGGTGTGAATAATGGAGTAATTAAAATATAAAAAAGTATTTTGTAGGTGGATGATGCTGGGCAGGGTCTCTTTCTGCTTATTTTTCTTTTTTATTATATTGTTTTTGGCATTTCTGTCCCTGGGATGTATTTTTTTGTTAATTGGTGTGTATAGGTTTTCTGCTAATTGGTGTTGATGTATTTCTTGCGAATTTCGTAATGCACTTTTTTATTTGCAGATGAGTTCTCGTGATTATTGAGTAATGTGGCATTCGATTTAAATAAACATAATTAATGGATTTTGTATTTATTTTTGTATTTATTTTTGTATTTATTTTTGTATTTATTTTTGTATTTATTTTTGTATTTATTTTT
>JAQGAK010003682.1:0-14292 GCA_034696945.1 Lipothrix lubbocki
TACTTGATTTATTGTTCATAATTTTTTCTTAATTTATGCAGAACCCTCACAATCCAAAGCATTGACCCAGTTACCCAATCTCCAGTGGTCCTCGTCAACCAAGGAGGTCAAGTAGTTCCAGCGATCGTTCAGCAACCACAGGCTGTCGGACAACCTTCCCCCGCCGTCCTTGTGCAAAACCCCCAGCAACCTAATCAACAAGTGGTCATTGTCCAACCCCAGAAACTCCGATTCCAACTCCAAGCCAGAGGTCTGGATGATTTGGACCTCATCGGAACCACCGATGCCTACGTCAAAGCCTTTTACACCGATGATGTGACCAGACTTGAGAGCCTCTTCGGACGAACTGCTCCAATCAACGACAGTGAGAATCCTAATTGGACCGAGACCTTTGAATTTGATTACATTAGAGGAAAGAAGCAGGTATGATCATTTGAATTAATTTAAGAAAATTAATTTTTACAATAGTAAATTTAATTTGAAAAAATAAATATAAATAATTTAAAATTGAATATAAATATATCTAATCACTTATTAATTTTAAATATTTTCATTGTTATCTTTTTCAGAGGTGGCATTTCCAAGTTCTTGACCAAGACGACAACCGTCGGGATGACGAAGTTGGCGATGCCTTCATTGATGTCGAAGATTATGTCTCAAAGGGAGAATCCGCGACCATCAACCTCAAGAAGGGACAACTTGTGATCAAGCGTCTTTAATTTAAATATTAAATTAATATTATGTACGTTACAATCCCTCATGTTAATTTTATTACCTTCAATTCGATTTCATTATTTCAGCATTGTAAGCAATTGATAATATGTCAATAAAACATGTATTTAAATAATTTTAATTGTTTGCACCAATATTGGGTCCAATCGTTTTCATGTGACAAACTGCGTATTTTTCTGGAATTGTTTCATAAAATTGAGCTTAACAAACAAAATAGATAAAAAGAATTTAAAACAAATAATAATTTAAAAAAATGTACCTAAAATGTATCTAATGTACCTAAAAATTTATAAAAATAAATAACGAAGAATTTAAAATAAATACAAAAATAAATACCAAAGAAATTAGAATAAATACAAAAATAGATAACCAAGAATTTAAAATAAATGCAAAATAAATACCACAGAATTTAAAATAAATACAAAAATAAATACCAAAGAATTTAAAATTAATACAAAAATAAATACCAAAGAATTTAAAATAAATACAAAAATAAATGCCAAAGAATTTAAAATAAATACAAAAATAAATACCAAAGAATTTAAAATAAATCCAAAATAAATACCAAAGAATTTAAAATAAATCCAAAATAAATACCCAAGAATTTAACAAAATAAAAAAAATTGGTTAAAAAATACGAAAAATATTTAAAAACGAATACAAAATAAAGTTAAAGCTAAAGAAATTGTTCACATAAATGATTTTAATGTACGAAAACCTCTAGAATAATTAGAAATACTTGCATATATGTATCTGTACAAGAAATATTTGTACCACAAGAAACCCAAATTAGCGTTATCTGTATAAACAATTAATTGTTGTTGATTTAGGGTGAATTGCCGAAAATGCAGAAAAGTAAAAGTGTACACAAGTAAAACTTTACATGACAATATAATAAGACTTGTCCATACATTAACTCAACATAAACACAACCAATATGAGCACCTTTGGATTTTAGATCCCCTGAAGAGTTGTTGTGTGAGTTTCTTATTTGTGCCTTATTAACAAACCTTCATATTTGTTTCCAGTCTCATTAATACTACTAAAGTGTTTATAATCACTAATCACAATGGGTTTCATAGGAAGATTTGAAGATGCGCCTTTCTATTTGTTGATCTAAATTTTTTTTACAGCTGCTATATGTATTTTCCTGTTTAAAACACAGCTACTCATCTTCTATTTATTTCCCGTTGTTCCTTACTGCCGCATTTCGTTCACACGGCTTCTCACCGTTTCCATTTCTATGCGGCTCAATTTCTTTTTTTATTTCCGCTCATCTCTTTTCATAAAATACAAGAAACAATCATAGTAATTTAGGAAAGTAAAAGTGTATGTCTGCAAATTTCAGAAAGAATAGAGATTTCATATAGACGAGCCTTTTTGCTTTTACAAAGTTGTATTAAAATAAGATTCCAGCTGTTATGTTAAAATGCATTAATAGTTGTATATCTCCTTTCAAGATTTGTGTAATAAGTATAAGCTCTTTGATTATGAAATTATTGCTTCCTGCATTACGTAATATTTTATTTATTACTGGTGTGTTTTAATTTATTGTTGTGTCATTGATGTACAGTAACAGTTTTCAATTTGTGAACCACAAATATCAAACATTGAACATACTAATTACTAAACGTGCGTAATATTGAAAATGGCTAATTTTGCAGATATTAGTTATTTATTTAAGTATTTATTATTTTTATTTATTTATTATCTTTATTTATTTATTATTTTTATTTATTTATTATCTTTATTTATTTATTATTTTTATGTATTTATTATTTTTATTTATTCGTTATTTTTATTTATTTATTATTTGTATTTATTTACTATTTGTATTTATTTATTATTATTTTTATTTATTATTTTTATTTACTATTATTTGCTTTATTTATTATTGATTTAAAATTAATTAATATTTAAAATCAAGTTCTAAAATTCACATTACAACTTCAAAGACAAATCTTGTTCAAAATTGTTGTGGAAAATCAATTTAATGATTGTGTAAACATGGAGCAAGATCAGAAAATGTCAAATACAAGTTCATTCCAAGCTTTACTCAGGGAGTTCATTCACAAATTTCTATTTGCTGTAGCTCATTTAGTTTGGAATTTGGTGACAATTATTATAAAATCAACAATGTCATGAAGCAAAAACGAAACTACACTTTTTGTTTTAATTTTATTTCCCACAACCCCCGATCTCTCGTCAATAAGTCAAGTGTATCAATGTCAGAGACGTTAAAAAAAGTAACATCCACCTCCACTTGTTGTTCTCAACCGAAGACGAACAAGGATGACGCCAACGAGGGATCACGTTTATTGCAAAATAAGAAACATTTGTACATAAAAAGAATGTTATAAGTACACTGAGGAAGGGAGTTAAAACGACTCTTGATTGTAAATGGAAATATGTAGTGTGAGTAATACTCCCACGTGTCATTATTTACGGAAACTTGAAACTTTTTCCGAACCAAGTGTGACTTTAACTAACATTTTTATTTAGGTATAAAGACACCAGCACAATTAAAAGGAGCAAAACAGTATTTCACATTTAATTTCTTACCGTTAAATACACGATTTTTATACAAATATATACTACAGGTGTGCATTTACACATTATGTATGTATGCTTGTTTGGGTAAATGCATATACGATTAACTTTACATAAATAAGTAAACAGATAAGGGAGCATTCAATTATAACGTTGTAGAAAATAACAGTAATTCTGCTAAAATGTTAATGAATAATTTGATTGTTTTGCATTACTGTTTACAAAACTTCAACGATTTTAATAAGAATGAATTTGACAATAATTTGGGAAATTTTAAAGTAATTTGTTTGAGAAATTATACAGCGAATTCTTATGAACGTTTAACGAAAATTTACATTTAATCAAAATCTGCCAACAATTTTACTAAAATCCTACAGTTTTACCAAAATTTACCCACAGTTGTACAAAAGTTTGCCCAGTTTTACCATAATTTACCCACAGTTGTACCAAAATTTGCCCAGTTTTACCAAAATTTGTCCACGGTTTTGCCTAAATTGGTCCACAGTTTTACCAAAATTTGCCCACAGTTTTACCAAAATTTGCTCATAATTTTACCGAAATTGTCCAATGAATATAACCAAAACGTGCCAATACTTTGACTAATTATAGGCGATGAATTTTACTAAAATTTTCCAATAGTTTTACCAAAATTTTGCAATTATTTCACTAAAATGTGGCAATTAATTTGATAACAACCGAATTTTGTCAATCAACTGTGTTCAAAATTTAAAAAAAAACCTGTAGCGAAAATTTTAAGGCAACTGTTTACTTAATTTTGCAATAAGTGTTCAGGCTGCTAATTGGATTTTTGCAAGAAACGATTATTTTATTAACAAATTTGCGAAAATTGCAGAACTATTTTTTATAAATTTCATCTAAATTCCCAAAAATAAATTCCCCACTATAGTAAAATACAGGAGCAAAAACTCTTCAACCTAAAACATTGTTGAGTCGCCCCCAACATTGCAAAGGATTAGTTCACTTTTAATTCGTGCTCACAAGCAAAAACAAAAACAGAAAAAAAGACTCACAGCGGAACGTGCACAATAAGCCCTACAAACTCAAAAGTAACGAATATACATAAACACAAGTTTACATCCTTTGTCCCATGTGCTTATTCATTATTCCTTAATTTTGCACGTGCGTACATATCTATATCGTAAGATGCCTATAATGTATATGCATACACTTGTATGTGTGTGAACGATACGAAAAGAAGATTTTTGTTTTTGAAACACAAGAAGAGCACATGCTAAAAACTATAAAGAATAAGAGTATATTATGCACCGCTTTCCTCCTAATTCCTTTCAGACTTGTATTTAACCCAAGACAATTGGAATCAATGGTTAATTTGCCTGTTTTCATCCAAATTGCATTTCGACTTATTGTAAAAAGGAGTAAAAACGCTGGGATTGCACTGTGCTCAACACTGTACAAATGCAATCTAAACAAGGCGGTATTGACAAATAAGATTTTCAGAAGTCAAACAATCTTCACTATTTTCCGTTTGATCTTGTTTCCCTTTTTACGCGCTGCTAACAAGAAAGTAAATAAGTTTGAAATAGTAATTGCTTTGGTTTTGTTAACTGCGTCGGCCAATTTCCCCACAAACTTTTAATTTCCATTTCATTCCCTCATTTGCCGTCCGGACCTCGCAAGATTCACATCTCGAAGACACGTGCGGCTGTTGGAAATAGTCAAGCGTGGGAAAATCAGAATGGCCAGCAAGCAATCATCACCAGTGTCCACGCTATCCTCGACGATCAAGCGATCACATCATCGACATCACCACCATCACCATCTGAATCACAGCAATGTCAATCCTCATAGTCATAAGCCGCCGCTGAGTCCGGACAGCATTGAGGAAGTGAGGGTGACGGATGAGACCGCCAGGATTTTGGAGCCTCAGAAGGATCGCGAGAAGAAGAAAAGCTGTAAGAATAGTAATAATAGTAGCAATAATAAGTCCTGCTCCGGCCATCAATTCCAACAGACCAGCGGCCAAATCAATAAGCAGAGCAGCAGCAATAGGCATCGTAACGTCGCCATCGCGACGCAAGTCATAAGTCCGAGCGCGATTGGTGGCTCGCTCAAGATTGGTCGACGGAGGTTGTGCGAGCGGTATTATTTGGACGCGGATGGGGACTCCGAGGACCAAGGATTGTTCCCGCGGAGACATCGGATCCCGTGGGGGACGCTTGGTTGCTACGCCGTGTCTATTGGGATTGTCTTGCTTATTATGACTGGTAATGATATATTTTTATTTTTTATAGTGATTAATAATTTTGTAATAAATATTTTTCGGACTTAGTTTATATATTATTTTAAACCGTAATTTATTTTGTATTCATTTGTCTATCTTGTGATTAGTGTAATATGTATAAGTTCTTCGTTTATCTTGTACGTAAATACTTAATTTGGATTATCTTCTAGTACATAATTTCATTACACTTATTTCAAGTACATTATTTCGTTTACACTACTTTTTCGCGTTATACCTTGCTTTTATATATGTTGCTAATGCAATATTCGTGTCAAAAATTTAATTTGTATTTTTAAATTTATTTTGTATTTACTTTTTTAAATTTATTTTGTATTTACTTTTTTAAATTTATTTTGTATTAACTTTTTTGAATTTATTTTGTATTTACTTTTTTAAATGTATTTTGTATTCACTATTTAACCTTATTTTATATTTAATAAAATGGATACTAATTATTTTATATATTTTTCATTTATTTAAAAAGTTATTCCCTATCTATTTTATAGGCATATACATTTTATTTATTTAAAAATCATTGTTCAGTAATTATTTTGTATTTAATTTGTATTTTATTATTTATGTTTAAAATTATTTTGTATTTATTTTGTATTGTATTATTTATTTTTAAAATTATTTTGTATTCAATTTGTATTGCATTATTTATTTGTAAGACTATTTTGTATTTTATTATGTATTTTCAAAAATATTTTGTATTATGTATTTTCAAAAGTATTTTGTATTTTATTATGTATTTTCAAAAATATTTTGTATTTTATTATGTATTTTCAAAAATATTTTGTATTATGTATTTTCAAAAAAAGTTTATATTATTTATTAAAAAATATATTTCGTAGTTCGTTTGTATTTATTTGTGTTATGCAGTTAAAAATGATTTTCTATTTGGTTTTGTATTATTTAGTTTAAAGAATGATTTTATATTTGTTTTTGTATAATTTAGCTTAAAAATGTTTTATATTTATTTTTGTGCTATTTAGTTTAAAAAAATTGTTTTGTATTTTTTTTGTGGATTAATTTTTGTGCATATGTGTATTCATTTTTGTATTTTTTATGTGTATTTATTTTGTATCATTTACTGTGTATTTATATTTGTATAATATAATGTATACTTTTTTGTATTATTTGTTGTGTATTTGTTTTAAAATATTTATTGTGTATTTATGTTGCATAATTATTTTTTATTATTTTTTATTATTTGTTTTAAAATTTAATTTAATTAAATTAATTAAAATTAAATAAAATAAAATTAATTAAAATTAATTAATTAAAATTAATTAATTAAAATTAATTAATTAAAATTAATTAAAATTAATTAATTAAAATTTAATTAATTAAAATTTAATTAATTAAAATTTAATTAATTAAAATTTAATTAATTAATCCTTATCTTAAGTAAATTCATTTAAATTGTGTTGTTTGAAATCGATTATATTGAATCGATATTTTAAAAATTTCATATTTCCCATAAAGGTGTCGTCCTCGCAGTGGGTTACATGCAGTCGGAAAAGCAACGGATCCTCTCCCAACAGCGCTTTTCCCAGGAATACCGAAGTCCTCCAACCAGTGACTTTACCGTAACGACGTGGCGGCCGAAAATAAATTGGGAGAACGTGACGAATAGTCCGCTGATAAATTCCTCATCAGAAGCAGTAGTAGGAGAAGAGAGTTCGGTTGAAAATGCAACTCTACTAATACTTCATCAATCACCACCACCAACTGAACAAGAACATGACGACAAGAATAAGAAGAAAGAACAACAACAACAACAAGATTCTGAGGAGGAAACTGATAATTCAGAAGAAGTCGAAGACGACGACGACGGGGATGACGACAATGAGGATGGGGATGAAAATGAAGGCAATTCAAGAGAATTGGAAATCTACGAGCCAGAACAAGGAGAACAAGAAGGGAAAGAAGAATCTTCGTCACGGAAGAAAGAGCAGCAGCAGATTAAAGCACGGATGGATGAAATAAATCCATTATTGCCATTCACAGTCCTCACGCGACCAGCCTCATCGGTATCAAGAGATGTGGAACAACAGCGATTGAGGAATAATAATGCAGATGTGGAGGAGAGTCATAGATCACCGTCAGAAGTGAAAGTCCTCCCTCCTAAAGATTTCTTTACGAAAGGACTCTCTATTGAAATCCCAATTTACAACGATTCCTCTGCAAGGAATGCTGGTGATGATAATCCTCGAAACAATCAATCTTCTGTTTTAAAGTCAATCATTAACCCCGCTTCGATCCCTTTCCAAACCATCCCTTCCATTGGATTTCCACTTGACCTCAATCTCTCCAATCCCGCCTCTCTCCCTGATCTCAACTTTTCACTTTCCGATCCCAATGGCAGTGCTGAAGTTAATTTAATCCTACCGTCCCAGAAGTTTTATACAGATTCTTCAACTTCTTCTGATTCTTCTTCAACAAATTCTGATTCGTCCAGTTTCGGGTCTTCAGGATCAACTTCATCAAATTTTGGATCTTCAGGATCAACTTCATCGAATTTCGGGTCTTCAGGATCAACTCCATCAAATATTGGTCCTACAGATTCGTCGACCTCAAGTTTCGAATCCCAAAATCAGGCCAAATTTGATTTTGGATCATCGAAATCTGCATCAACGAATGCTGGATCAACAAATCCTGGATCACTAAAATTTGAAATCACAAACTTCGGATCATCAAAATCGACATCAGAAAAGCCTGCATCATCAAATTTTGAAATTACAAATTTCGGAACATCAAGAGCAACACCAACAAATCCAGCATCAGCAGCATCAACAAATTTTGGATCAACAAATTCCGCTGAAAATTCTTTCATAAGTTTGTATCCTCAAGAAGAACTAGATTCATCGAAATTTTCTAATGAAGTGACGAATTCATATAATTCGGGGACGTCTTCATCAACGATGTTGGAACAATCTCCCAAAATATACGAACTTCCGGCATTGGAATCCAACAACAAGGACAGCAACCACCAACAACAGTCGAATTTAGAAACGGACCTCTTCGATAATGAATTTGACTCCTCCTCCGAAAGTCAGAGTGATGAAGATGATGATTCTGATTCGACGATGAGCGCATCAAATAAAATCAGGGGGAAACCCCCAAGTAGTCTTCGACCTCAAGATAATGCGTACACACCCAGACCAGGGACTTCGCCATTTTATCCGGAAAGACCTCGCGTGTTTTCTGCGAAAACTTCAGTGGTGGATTTCCCCATGGGAGAATTCAGCTCGAATCAATCCGAAGTACGAGTTCCTCCGCCGGACCCGACTCCCAAACCGAAACAATCCAAACAAAATTTCTCTGCTTCCTACACTCCCGCACCGGCTGACAGCAGCAATAAATTGACGTTTAATTTTAATTTTACACCCGATGGACTGGGGAAGCATGAGAATTTCAATTCCCAGAAAACGGATTATAATTCCCAGAAAACTGATTTCACTTCTCAAAAAA
This sequence comes from Lipothrix lubbocki, assembly GCA_034696945.1. Lineage (NCBI taxonomy): Eukaryota > Metazoa > Arthropoda > Collembola > Symphypleona > Sminthuridae > Lipothrix > Lipothrix lubbocki. The sequence goes on from JAQGAK010003682.1 coordinate 9,023, forward strand.
TGGATTTTAGTTCTCCAAAAACGGATGGAAAAAATGATTTCCAATTGAATTCACAAGATTTTGGATTAAAAAATGATTTCCAATTTAAATTCCAACCCGCCGAATCAACGACAACAGCGCCATTATCCACCACGGAATATCAAATTGTTTCGCCGTCGCTAGCGCCCGTGACCGCCGCTCCCACAATTGTCTCGCCCACCTCCACTTTCCATTTTGATTTCTCCCAGCTGACGACACCCGCGCCTAGTTCAAATAATCACAATAATAATGATTTCCAGTTTAATAATCAACAGATCAGTCAGCAACAAGTGCCGGATGTTTTGTCCAAGCGCACTTTCAATTTTGATTTTAATTCACCGCAAGCCTCCGCGACAACCAACCCGTTCGCGCATCTTTTGAATTCTGGGGTAACATCTAACATTGGCTCGGCGTCCGCCGCGGGTGCGAATTTAGGCTACCAAAATTACAATAATAATTATAATTTTGATAATTTTAATACAAATTATGGACCACCTGCAAATTTGAATCTCCCCTCAGGAACGATTCCGCTTGACCTCGCGAGCAGTTACATTCAGGCCGGCAGTCAATTTGTACCACAAAGGGCGTCCAGTAATGGCGGGGGGAATCCATATGGCGGGTATAACAATAACCAGGGGAGCAACAATGAATTCAGTTATTTGAATACTAACCCTCCCCTGGACATTGCATCGATCATTGCGAACAGCGCGGCGAGCGCGACAGCCAGCGCCAGCGCAAATTTCCCGTCCGTCGTCACTAGCCGAGATAACCCAAATGCCCCAGAATACAACACAATCACCCAGGGGATCCATTTATTGAGTTTATTGCATGGACAAATCCCACCACAATATTCCGATAATCAGGCCAGCGGCTCAAATAATTACCAATCCCAAGCGCTCGCCAAGCCCGAATATCAAATCGCAGCGCTGACGGGCTACGGCGGCTCCAGCACTCCTTTCATTAATAATTTAAATTCCTACAACACGCCTGCGCAATCCAGGACGCTTTTAACAAATGGCGGGGGGTCAAATGATTATGGGAAATCTGGTTCCGGTGGGGATCAACAATCCAGTTTCAGTCAAAATATCGCGACGAAGTTACCAGATTTCTCACAAGTTTTCAGCAAGAAACCACAGGATTCCATGGCTTCCGGCTCAGACATGCGCGCGCAGCTTTCTGCGCCGAATCCCGACAGCTTCAAGAACAAATTGACTATTGGGCCTAATGAGGAGCGGGAAGTTTCGAAATTGCTAAATTTGCAATCCGCAAGTGCCGGAAATGGTAAAAGTGTGGACAATAATGCGAAGATTCCGGATATGGACACGGCTTCTTCAGAAATTCACGCCGTCCTGCCGAAATTACCGGCTGGTGCTGCTGCTATTGAAAAACCGGTAATTAATTTTTCAAAGAAATTACTCTCTAAAAGTCGGACTAAGGAGGATTCTCAGGAAAGGACGGAGAAGGGATTGAAGTCTGGATTTTATATTTAAAAAAATATTTTTATAAAAGTAGCTTTAATAAAATTAAATAATTATTTACTAAAAATGTTTTGGAAATATAATCCTATACATATATGTGATCTATTATTAATTTTAATTTTGTACTTTTTTTTATTAATTTTGTAAAAATACCTACTTGCATCACTTTCTTTTACTAAAATCGTTGGTATTTTAATTTGCAATAATAATATTATATAATTGTAGTAATAAAAATTGTTTTTTGTGTGGCGAACGGAAATTAAATTTGTTATTATTTCTTTTAATTATTTCGTTTTGCATTTTATATATTTACTTTATATAAAATATTGAAAAAACATTATTTAAATAAAATAAATAACAATACAATTACTTGAATTAAAAATTCATTTCACATGAAAATATTATTTTTAAAATTATTAAAGTTCAATCATTTTAGTTTAAATTTGTAATTATGTAAAAAATTAATTATTTAAATTAAAATCAATTTATTTAAAATAAATAATTATTTGAAAAGTTAATGCTTAATTAATTTTTTGCAATTAAAAATTCAATTTTATTTTTTAATCGTCAAAATTACTTTAATTTTGATTTTTATTTCGTAATAATAATGACAATAATAATAACACTTTCAAGGACTGAAACTAATAAGATGCAGTCTTCTTGGTAAATCGATAACATTAATTATTAATTAACACATAACGTAGTATGATCAGCAAAATGATCAAGTAAAATGCGTGTATAATACTGGTCTCAAAAAATAGGACATGACTAAATATTAGAAATTCGGCACTTGCATATCATATTGTTAAATCTAACAGTAATAATTATTATGTAAGTATACTATTTCGTTTAGTAATTTAATTTAATTATTTTCTATAACCTATGTAATAACTATAATGCAATCTGCGAAAAGTGGAATTTATTATTAATTATTACAAATTATCGCTTGGTTCATTTCACAAATGAAAATTAAAACCTCTTTCAGAAATCTCATCAGAAATTTAGCAAACAAACAAGACATGGGAAAATTCTAGAACTATTACAACTTTTTCCCTTGCATTTATACTATTACAATTTATATTAGTCACTGCTTTAAAATGGAATGACTACGGGGTAATTTTATTAAATGAGAGAAGAGAAACTAAAACCCATGCACATATTTAGTTTTAATATTGAATAATAATTGGAAATATTTTAAATCTAAATTTATTACCAAAGGTCTTGTCTACGATTTTACTAGGAGCAAAATTGTAGGTAATTATAGGTAATTAATACAATTTTTAATAAATAAATATTCTATTCGGAACTGATGACTGTTAGGGCGTAGAATTAGAAAGTAGGCAATTTTTGTAGGAAATTATTTTAAAGTTGTTCGGTGCCTGCGGAGCGAGTATTTCTACATTAGAATATAATTTAATTACATATAATCAGTAAATTGTCTTATTAACTACAGTATTTCTAAATCACAATGACGAATTTCTGGGTGATCTTTCTTGAGCTTTTGCTCAATTCGATCTATTTCTGCTCCGAGCGTGTCCACGATTGCTTCACCATGTCGGAGCATGAATTGCTCTAATTCCTCCTGGTTTTGGATTGCTTTCACTTCCTGTAAATAAAGAAATAAATTTAGTCAGTACAAATTAATACAAAATTAATATAAAATTAATACAAAATTGATACAAAATCAATATAAAATTAATACAAAATTGATACAAAATTAATACAAAATCAATACAAAATCAATACAAAATCAATACAAAATCAATACAAAATCAATACAACATCAATACAAAATCAATACAAAATCAACACAAAATCAATACAAAATTAATACAAAATCAATACAAAATTAATATAAATCATTTGTTTTAAATACCGCACCTCCAGCATATTCAATACATTATTCTTATCTAGGTACGCCCGTGTTAATTCTCGACCGTCAAAGTCCACCTCAGCTTTGTACCGAACCAGACTATTGCCCATGTCAATTCCTTTGACATCGTGAATTGCCCGAATCATCACATCCTGCTCCAACTCATTATTAATACGATTCAGGGACTCCCGGGGAATAGATCTTCCGACGAGGGCAGTGCCGTTGGTGTAAATGATGAAGGATGCAACGCCGCCTAAAAATAAAATCATGTTTAAATTAATTCCATTTTGTTTTTTTTTTAAATCCATGTAATTTATCTATTAGTACAACTAAATACCTAAAATGCCTCCAATAATAAGAGAACCGACCGCATCAGGAACAGCACTACCAGTGACAGCCGTCAGTCCCATACACGTCCCGGCGACAATAACTCCTGCAACGGCAGCCGAATCTTCCATAATGACTACGTTTAAGGCCGGGTCGACACTTCGTAAAACTAAAGACGAATTAAACCAAGAACGATTAAGAATTTATAATATCATTAATCCCAGTCAAAATTCATTCGTTAATTTACTAGCAAAATATCAATTGCTGATACGAAAGCCACAAAATAAACAGTCGTTGCAGATATTTAAATAAATTAATAAACAACATTAAAAACATTAAAAAAGAATACAATAAATAATAAAATAAACAATAAAATAAATAATAAAATAAGTAATAAAATAAATAATAAAATAAGTAATAAAATAAATAATAAAATAAGTAATAAAATAAATAATAAAACAAATACAACAAATTTGATTATATTAAAAAATGGAGCTCACTAAAATCTTTGTAAGACATATTTAACTCTCGGCAGCGCTTCTTGACGGAATTAATTGCCATAATTAATGTTGCTCCTTCGGACACCAAAGATCCTCCGAGGATGAAAAATGCCTTAAAATTGGAAATAAATGAAGTTAAGATTTCCAGGAAAACTACAATAATATTTACGTATATACAAAATAAAGGATTTATAAAATGAATCCAATAATTATATTATTTTATTACATAATAAAGAGATTCCAACGGCGTGAGTGTCAAGAGTCCGACAATACCATGGTAAAGACTGAGACCTGCTCCGACACAGAAAATACCGACGCCGGAAACGAGCGAAGCTACATGTCGCATGTTCGTATAACCGTAGGGATGCTCCACGTTGGCGCGTTGAGTGGACTTGTGAATTCCGTATACTAAAATGAGCTGATTAATTGTATCAGCCAAGGAATGAATTGCTTCTGCGAATAAACTATGTGAACCCGTGAGGACCCAGGCAACAAGTTTGAAGCCAAAGTTTATTCCGTTACTAGAAAGTTGTGAATACAAACAAAAACCGAAATGTCAAAATATCAATTTATTATCATTGTTATTAACCAAATATTGTAAATTAAATATTAAAATAATAATAATTGTCAATTAATTTATGGCATTTAGAAAATAAATTAAAAAAAAACTTACATAGCGACAGCAGTAATGACAATCTTGCCAGACCCCGTAAATAAAGAACTCCAAGTGCTCTTATTACTCTCATGGCCTGGGTAGTTCCGTCTGTACTGCTTCATTATCTTGCGGAGTTCAAAGGCCGCTAGAAATAATAAAATAATATTTTATTTATTTTACATTGCTTGTATAATGTTTTATTAAATATTATGGGAAGTTGATTATTAGGTACCTTCATGCATTTCATTCGTATCTTGTTCCCTTTTCCTCTTCTCAGACTCCAGATTTTCCCGATTTCCCCATACTTCCAATGCTCTGTAAATACAAGATAGAATACAAAAGTTAATACAAAAATTAATACACAAATTAATACACAAATTAATACACAAATTAATACACAAATTAATACAAAAATTAAT
>JAQGAK010003683.1:0-14292 GCA_034696945.1 Lipothrix lubbocki
CATCTTCATCGTGGGGCTGTTCGGGAACGCGCTGGTGGTGATCGTGGTGGCGTTCAACCAGCAGATGCGGAACACGACGAACCTGCTGATCATCAACCTGGCCGTGGCGGACCTCCTCTTCATCATCTTCTGCGTCCCCTTCACGGCCGCCGACTACGTCCTCTCCTATTGGCCCTTCGGGGAGGCCTGGTGTCAGAGCGTCCAGTACCTCGTCATCGTGACGGCCTACGCCAGCGTCTACACCCTCGTCCTCATGTCCTTCGACCGCTTCCTCGCCGTCGTCTACCCCGTCGCCTCCATCTCCATCCGCACGGAGCAGAACACGCTCTGCGCCATCGCCGTCACCTGGATCATCATCCTCGTGTCCTGCCTCCCCGCGCTCTTTGCTCACGGTGTCGAGACTTACAGGTGAGTCAATTTTATTTTTCATTTATTTTCTCTTTATCACACACAAACACACACAAACGCCAACCATAACAACAAATCCTTCAAAATTTTCATACTTCGCTTCTCCCTCACACGCTCTGAAACGTCTATCGACCTGATGTGTTTATAAGAAGAAACATTACAGAATCCATGTTTTGTAGAAATACAGGAAGAAGAAATCCTTTCTCCTGAAAAAGAAATTCGATTTGTTGTGCAAAAGGTGGAAAAAAAGGATTCGGACGGGAGCTCAACAATGATTGTCAGGGGATTGGGGAAAAGGGCTTTTTGCTTTCAATAGGAAAAAAAAGATTTTCAACAAGAAATATATACATGTGTACATATACATACATATAATGTACATACAATAAAGGAATTATGTGCGAGGACTTAAGCCCCTTTTATTCTCTTTTTCTTTTTTTTCTTCTTCCACGGCCTGCTACAATTGTACTACCATGAAGAATTTATTTTTCCACTCCTCTTTGTCCTCACCCGCGCTTATTGGCGCTCATCGCTTTGTCTTTCAACCTCCCGACGAGATTTCTTCCCGTTCCCTGCACAACACTCTGGTCCTCTTACTTACTTAGCTTTCTGCAACTTTTGTGTCCTTTCTCTTCCTCCATAACAACAATGAGGGAAATCCTTTCTTCCTTCAAATCTATTAAGTCACTATACATTTATGATATTATGACCGTACGCACTTTATAGGCAGGAGCTCATGATTCATTTAGTAGGACGACAAAATTTTTGTTGTTTGGAAGTTCTGGATGTGATGTGATGATTGATGATAAGTGAGCTAGACAGGGAAAGTCCGAGATAGTTGTGAAAAGAATTTCTGAGAAAGTCAGTAAGAAAGTTCAAAAGCATGTGGAGAAAGTCGGGGAAAGTAAAGAGAAAGTCAAGGAAAATTTGAGAAATTCAAAAAAGTCTAGGAAAATTGGGGAAAGTCAGGAGAAAGTCAATGAAATTTGGGAGAAAGTCGGTGAAAGTTGGGGGAAAGTCAGTGAAAGTTGGGAGAAGGTCGGTGAAAGTCAAAAGAAAATTAGTTAATAATATTTCCATTAAAAATTTTTTTAGAAAATTTGCCAGTGAAACAAAATTTACTAAAGAAACACGCTGTCTGCAAAAGGTAGAGCAAAAATTATTTTATAACAAAATACGTTATCCTTGGAGACAGCTGAAGAGATCCGAAAATGAGAAACGTGGAGGAAAAGGATAATAGTAAAGCTGTGTGGAGTAAATTAAAATTAAGGAGATGGACGGCATGAACTGATAATGAGGGACAAAAGTATGGGCTGACTAACGTCATGAAGGGATTGAAAGTAGGCGGAAGAGAGTTGTTGTATGCAAAGTGAAGGTAAACAGACGGGGAGTTGGGGTGGGGCGGCGGGTCGTGGGCTGCGTCAACAAGTTGGAGGAAGTCATAAGGAAGTTTGTCGAAATAATATTGTACAAGAAGAAGTGCGAGTGTGTAAGCTTATGGGGGAGAAATACATGAGAATTGTGGAGAGACGGAAGGGAAAGTTTGCTCTGAGAGTTCGTTGTCAGGCCCGGGCATGTAAATAGGTAAATAGCATATAGACATATACATACGTACATAAATACATAAAACTCACTCAGCAACTCATCTCGTCTTCTTTTCCTTCAAGTTTTTTCACTATATGTATATATGTATAACCACTTAACAAGCAAGGACAACACTTTTTGTTAGGGGACGTCACGTCAAATACGCCATTCCGGCACAAAAGTATCACAAAAGTTGTTGGCTCTAAAAGTATTCATTCCTTCTCGTTCCCTTGACAAACGTACACATATTGTTGTTGACTCGCTTTGCAAATTGAAATTTCCAGCTTCAAGTCCGGAAGCTGAGTGATTTTAGTTATTTGACAAAAATGCTTTCGCATGAGATGCAAGTAGAATCCTTAAAATTACAAACATGGTAGAGCAAGAACATAGTAAGTACAACATAGAATAAACACGAAAATGAATGCAAACAAAAAACACAAATTATTACAACAAATTAATACGAGAATAAATACAAAAATAAATACAAGAATAAATACAAGAATAAATACAAAAATAAATACAAAAATAAACACAAAAATAAATACAAAAATAAATACAAAAATAAATACAAATATATATACAAAACTAAATAAAAGTAATACAAAATAGATTCAGAACTTAATAAATACAACAAATATGATAAATAAAAAAAGTACTATAAATTCAGGTGGAGAAATGGTACCTTGGTTTGTATCCAACGAAGCAATCAGTGGTCAAGCCATTCTCCAGTAGCAAATTATCGTAATACTCGTGCAAAATAGTATTAGGAACTACATCTGTTCCCGGCAAAGGAATCAAAACATCAAAAATAGTGTAATTGGCCAGATCTTCCTCCTTGAGAACCTTGACTTTTGGCAAATTTGATTTTTCTTTAACATCCTCTACAGCCGTTGAAGCAATTTCCGAAGCTTCCATACTTCCTTCAATCTCCAAAGAAAGATCCTCGAGAGAAGTCGCCGTAGCCTTATCAGCGTAAACAAGATCCCCGACGACGGGCTTCATTCCGAAATTTTTAATTCTGAAGGAAGCCACATGGTTCCAGAGGAAACTTTGGAAAGCGTGGACATACAACAGGCGGACATTCCTGGGAATGCGCGTAAATGCGCTGACAAAATCCCGCTGGTCGTAATGTCTGGATAGTCCGTAAAACAAATTGGATTCAATAGAGCGATGCCAGTTTGGAAGTAATTTAATTATTTTCACCGAATCCCTTTCAGCAAACCAAATCTTTTTGGCTTCGTAAATAAAATTCGGATCCTTTGGTTTCGGTGCAAGAATCAAATCAAACACTTTGTCCCATTTGCTCTGCAGGAGTGCTTTACCGATTTCATGAGTTGCGACGTCGAACACTCCAAAGCGCTGGAGACCATAGTAATTTATGAATCCGTTTTTTTCAAGATTATTTACGGCGTCTGTAATTATTTGGGGGATTTCATCCGCCGAGGCAGTATTCCCAGGCGTTTCAATATTTTTAAGTAAAATCCGAAAATGATTCCCTTTTAGATCCCCGAGTGTCAGTGCGGAGTTCTGGTATTCAAAATTCCCAAGCTTGACTTGCTTGGTCATGTTGGAGATTTGGACGAGACGACGGGAGTCCACGTTGGAGATGCAAATCCTCTGGGTGGTTTTCGCTCGCTTGTCTTTTGTGCCACAGTAGGTGATTAAGTTTGGCTGGAGGCTGAAATTCAAATAAATTTAAAATTCAAGTAAATCCAACAGGTACAAATGAAATATAACCTACACTGCTAAATTACAAATTTACATTAGCACATTATTACAAATCACAAAAATGAAATAAAAGTTGTATTTAAATCCAAAATAAATTACCGTAATTTCTTAGCAATGAACATCACTGCGTCTGAAGTGTCCATACCTTCCTTGTAAAGAACGCAATGCGTAAACTTTGCTCTATTTTCTGGTCGACGGGCATTTCGGATTTTATCTGAAAAAAAGTAAGGTAAATTAAGTAAATTTTAAATTAATTAACAATAACTACTACAAATTTAAACTTTAATTAAATAAAGTTCTTTACAATAACAAAACAATTATACGAATATTTAAAATTTATAAGAAATAGAAAGTCAAAATAATACAATTTTGAAAATTTTAATTTTGACAACCAAATGCTAAATTAAATCTAAAATACAGAACAACTCACGTGTTGCAAACTCCACCACAATAATTTTTTGATCATCACGGTCAATTGTAGCAGAGCCGAGACTTCCAAATCCGGCAATCCAACGATGCAAAAGTGTGCGCTGCCATTTGTTGAAGTTAGTCACCTAAACAAAGTTTTTTATATAAATATTAAAAATAAAGAAACATTTCGTTTTCTATAATTGATAATATTTAAAACCTCAAGATATTCCAAATTTTGATTATATATAATAATAACAAATAGAATCAAAAGTCAGCTAAAAACAAATAAATTACATTAATTTCAACAGGTTGAGCCTTTTTATTCCCGTCATCAATTTGCTTCTGAAGTTCCTCCACATTGGTGCGGCTTTCCTCTGTTAAGACCTCCAGCAGCTCCGGGTCCGCAGGACTCACCGTTTTTTTAACTGGATAATAAAATACAAAAAGGACAAACAAATGAATACAATATTGAATGAATTAATCATTATTAAATTAAGGGTAATGTAATAACAATTACAAGCGCGTGTTGAGAATTTATTACATATGAATTTGTTTTTATAATTAAAACTCAGAAAATAATCAAACCTTCCTTCGGCGGTTCCAGATCAGTTAATCGAACTTGCTTCCCCGTGGGGTCAATTTCATGGACATGGAAGTCCGAGAATCTGTACATAATAATTTTAATTTAGCATTTAAATAGTTGATCTAAAAATATACAAATTACAATTAATATTATAATAAAACCAAACATAAAAATTGTATAAACAAAATTAACAAACGAAAATTATTTTATTTTATTTTCTAATAAATAAAATAACAATAAAATCAAATCTGAATAAAAGTTAAAAAGTAAATAAAATAATAAAATTTAATTCATTGAAATTAAATTGGTAATTTTTTAAATATAATTTAAATGAGGAACTGTACTATTTACAAATTAAAAATTATGAAAATGTATTGAATTTTTAAAATTAAATAAATTTTAATATAAATAAAAAAAAATTATAAATATTTTTAATCACCTTTCCTTTATAGAAGCCAAAACTCTCGCATGACTTCCCAAAATTTCGGTAATGCCAACAGCGACGGATTTGCTTTTGACTTTGACAGGTTCCGTCATTTTGTAATAATTATAATTCCAAAATCAAATTCAAAATTCACCAACAATAATTAATTATTGGGCAAATTAAAAAAGTTGGGTTAATTATCCTGTCTTTTGACAATATGTCAAAATTGTACATAAAGTGTGGACTTTAATTAATTTAAGAACAGAATTTCAAAGAATTTTCAGCTCCGTCAACTCGTGGTAAATTTCGAAGCTCGCGCTCTTTGCCGGCAAGGATGCATGGACATATTGCGTTATTCCAATTATTTTACTTTTATTCCTGCCGCGTTGCTAAACAATTGACAACTGAACTTCCAACATAATTTTTATTGTATTCTTTTTCTGAAATGCATTATAGCTACAAATGTTAAAATTTAACAATTTATCAACGCACACGAAATATTTCTAATATTAGTAATATTAGAATGCTTCCCACGAATTCCACCAATAAGCAATGAGGTCCGTTGGGACGGAATACTAAAAGAGGGAAAATCATTAATTTCAGCGTTTGTTGTGACTTCGTTCGTTCGTTTCGTAACTTAACATTTGTAATATTTGTATGTATTTTCGGTTTTAATATACACACCTGTAATCCCCGCAAATAATTTTTAAGATCTGACAAAAGTTTTCAATATTCTAATTCCAGCAGCAAAATATAAATTTTCATAAAAAATTACACAAATAATATAATGACATTAAAGAATCATTTTAGGTTTTGACATTTTGTAATAATTTTCTGTTTTAATTACAAGTCTTTATGACTCTAAAGTTTTCGGTTTGACATTTGTGGAATCCATCGGATTTGCAACTTTTTAATAATTATTTTTGACACTTCTAGTACGTTTTGTTGGTAAGTGTGCCGTTTAGCTAATTTTGTTCATAATTATAATTAGGTTTGACTGAACAACCACTCGAACTTCATTTATTTTGTTTTATTTAATTTTAAATTTTGTATTAATTCTTGTATATTTTTCATTAATTTTATTTATTTTGCATGATTTTTTGTGTTAATTGTTGTTTTTTTTGTATTTATTTTGCATGGTTTTTTGTGTTAATTGTTTTTTTGTATTTATTTTTGTTTATTTTTATTTTTGTATTCATTTTTGTTTATTTTGTGTTTATTTTTGTTTATTTTTATTTTTGTATTCATTTTTGTTTATTTTGTATTTTTTTTGTTTATGTTGTATTTATTTATTTTTGTTTTTGTATTCATTTTTGTTTATTTTTTTGTTTGTTTATGTTGTATTTATTTATTTTGCATTTATTTATGGGCTTGTATTCGTACGATCGACCGAGACTTTGCACCATGTCGTAATTTGGCTAAAATATATATTCAGTATTATTAAGTGAACCAGGTAAGTCTTCAAAAAAATATTGAAAAAATTCCAATTTAACTACCCCTTGCTGTGGGGGGCAGTGAATGTTGATGGTGGCCAGTGCTATATCTCCGCAACCGGTGGACTGATTTGATTGAAATTTGGTGTGCGGACTCCTTACATGAATTAAGTACGGTCTGTTTACTCAGATTCTTCAAAATCCGAATTTTTGATTTTTTAAAAATTTTCGGATATTTGCGCTTTGGGGTGATTCAAGTATTACGTAATGCAAAAAACTTTGCGTTACTTGAATTTTTGACCTCCACCACCCTTTGAAAATCTGAGTAAACAGACCTTCCCTAATTCATTTAAGGACTCCGCACACCAAATTTCAATCAAATCGGCCCATCCGTTGCCGAGATATAGCACTGGCCACATTCAACATTCACCACCCCCCACAGCCGGGGGTAGTTGAATTGGAATTTTTTCTATATTTTTTTGAAGACTTGCCTGGTCCACTTAATAATGCTGAATATATGTTTCAGCGAAATTACGACATAGTGCAAAGTCTCGGTCGATCGTACGAATACAAGCCCTTATTTATTTATTTATTAATATTTATTTATTATTATTATGTATTTATTATTTATTTATTATTATTTATTATGAATAGCTTATTTCTAGTGAGGATTTCGAAATTAAACCTGGAATGATCGAAACTATTCCAGATGAAATTGATTGTTGAAAACGGCAATGACACCTCGACGGCTGACATAATTCTCAGGACCGTAGCAGCTTGGCTGGAGATTCAAAATGAAGAGGGGCGACAGGCCTACTCACGGGAACTGATTAAAAACATCTCATTTGAAAAGATTGAAGTCCAATTACTCATCGACATTTTCAGAGAGAATCCATTTCTGGTGAAAATTGACGAAATCGGCAAATTATTCTTTGAATGTCTCAATGGGGTCGTTGTGACCAAGGCTACTATAACAGCTCCAGCAGGTGCCGCATGCAAGATCGAACAGGGGGAATCTCAGGAAGAAACGGAAACTCCAGAACCGAGCAAGAAGCGACAACGTTTATTACGCTCCCCTTCCCAAAGTTCCTCAACAGCATCTTCCAAATCCGACACCTCGGCTCGATGCTCCACCTCCGCCCAAGCTGAGGCAGTGTTGCGGACATCTAAGTCAGCAGAAAGGACAAATGTTCAATCGTCCGAAGCTTCTACATCCGACGGAACTGTTAATGTAAAAAGGACACTAATAACTATGGACAATCTCACCGTAACTGTTGCAAATGTGACGACCCCGGAATTTGCGTTTTGCAATTATGGTCTTAGCAATAAGTCCCTGCTTAAAATTGATTTGGCCCATGTGAGATAAATTATATTCATTAATCACAAAGGGTTTAAAAAAAATCGACATCGTATTTAATTTTTTAATTTGTAATTTTATTTTTAGCCCCACGGCAGCTACAACTTCGGTCTCTATGATCATCACCAGCAGGGCAGCTGTCTCGTGTACCACAATCATAGGATTTACAGTATTGGAGGAGATTTAGATGAAGGCAGTTGTGACTATCCTGGGTATATTCGTGTGGATGTGTTCGATACGAAAGCAGAAAGGTGGTCGGCCACAGTTCCGTACATTATTGGATTTAGATATGCTTTTAAATGCGTGGTACTTAATGATTATCTTTATGTGGTAAGATTCTGTCAATTTTCATAAGGTACAGATATTTTTAGTCATAAGCACTATTAAAAAGTACTATTTTCAGAATTTTTAATTATTTTTAAATTAATTACATTAATTAATTTCATATTATATTTAAATTTAGATTTCATCTCTATTTTAAAATTCTTTTTCGATTTTGTTTTAGATCGGGGGCTTCAACAGAGACAGGGACCTTTCAAGTCGGGTTCAAAGACTAAATATTTCGCCACACAGGAACTCTGCTGGTCAACACATTTGGGAAAACGTCGCGGATACTTTTCATTGTCGCTCTCATTTTGGCGTCTGCGTTGCCAACAATTGCATTTACGTTGTGTGTATTGCTTTAATTCTCTTATATATTAGTATTATTACACATTCATATAGTTATACATAATAGTATAGTTCATATAATTTATTATATATTATACAATGTTTGATCAGTAACATTCTACAATTATTAATTCCATTTTATTACTCATTTTTATATATGTATAATACAGATAGGAGGTCATGCAACTCGTGACCCCGAACCGGAGATCCGAGCCTATTCAAGCGTTTCCGGCTCCGTGGAATGTTACGACCCCATGAAAGATAAATGGGAGCCGAGGGTTGCCATGCCAACGAGTCGTATGGGCTTAGCAGCTGTTACTATGGACTCTCAGATTTATGCCATTGGTGGAGGTCAAGACTTTTGGAGTACACACTTGAGCACCATGTATGACAAAGTGGAGATTTATGACCCAGACCGTAATACTTGGAGACCCGGGAAATCGATGAAACTGAAAAGGAAACTATTTTGTAATTGTCTTTAATTTTTCATCTTAATTTCTTAAATTTATTAAAAGTTTTTTGTTTTATATTTAATTAACGTTAATTATCATCATGAACTTCGATTAATTATTAATTCTAGAATAAATTATATTTTCTATAGTGAAAAAGGAATAGAATGTGTGCCGTATAATAAAACATTTTAATATTTTTGAATTGTTTTGCATGTTACACAGCCGCAATCACTTTTGACGATCACATCTACGCCATCGGGGGAGACCATCCAAGACAACCCTCGGTAGAATCTTTCAGCTTGACTAAAGGGGTTTGGGAAAGTCTTTCTCGTTTGCATTGCCCGAATGGGATTTACGACAACGTTGCTCATATCCGGTGAAAGCCCATCAGTGGCCGTACAATCTTCATATAATCAGTGAATGTTTTTTTATTTGGAATTATGTCTCAAATTTTCATCTTCTCATACTGTAAATATGTAAATTTTAAAGCTACTGACTTTTGTGCGCCCGATTTTATTTGTTATACCTTATCGACTACTATAATTCACAATACTCTTAATTCCGCCTTTCAATCTAATGTATCTGTATGAGACGGATATTGGTTTTAATTTTAATTTTCTCTATATTTTGACGTGAATTTATAACTCTCAAAATATGCAGTTTATTGTTAATAACTCCGGTGTGTAATGTGATTTTAATTCTGAATTATTAGTAAGTAAGAAAGTTAGTCGTTTAATGTAAGCGAAATTCTCCATTTAACTTTGATAATCACAAATGTTTGTATGACTACAAAACTGTAATCGTATATACTTAACGTAACCGCATGTGTTCATATATATGTGATGTACAATTAAATGATAATATCTCAAGTGTTTATTGTGTGTAATTTTGTGGTATTAGTCATTAAAATAATAATAAATAAAAAGAAATATGAAAATCTTAAAAAAATAGTGAGAAAATGGAAACAACTTTCAGGGTGTGCATGTAAATGAGTAGGGCTGGGAAATCGCGAAAAGCACGATAAAATTAAAAATTCACAGTAGAGTATTCCCAGCTGGGTAAATTGTTTTATTGGACATCCGAACATTCCAAAACCACAAAAATTAAATTTAAAGATCAGCGAAAAATAATGTGAAAACGCAAAATACTGCAAATATGCAAAATTTTGTAGAAATACCGCGAAATTTGAACTCCAACAACTTTTTTTGTAATTTATTGCACAAAAACGTCAACTTTAGTTGGAAAAATAAATTCCTAAATTATTTTTATCTACTTTTGGCATTAAAAACTACTCAAAATTGAAAATAACTCGGTAAAAATGGTGAAAGTGATGGTAAACACCGCAAAATAAAGCCAGAATAAACAAAAAATTTAAAAAATCGAGTATAAAACTCGCAAAATCGAAATTTTGCCATCAATTTAGCGAAATACCGCGAAAAAATTACTAATTTTGCGAAAAATTTAGGGCCAAAAACGCGAAAATGGTCCCAGCCCTATAAAATGAGCATTTAATCAATTATATATTATTGTCATCGTCAGTGGGTGGAAGAACGTTTTCCACGGCTTATTAGTGGCGTCATTATAGCAGAAGGGAAAATATTCCGCCTGGCCTCGGAAATGACATATAAATAATAATAAATACAACTTATATACATAACTGTACATGGATATATATTGTAGTATTGTACATACTGTACAGTTCCAGATTCCAGGGAGAGTGGAGTTGGTGGACGTTCCTGGGTACACAAAAGCTAATCGTCCATATATAAAGCAAAGGATACTGATCTCTGTCAAAGCATCAAAGCACACAAACATTAAGTTACGTATATGGTAAAAGGGGTGCAATATTTACGGAGTGGAGTTGAAAGGAGGGACTTGAATTAGGGAACAAAATCGACTGTACGAGCGATCTTCAATAACTTTTAACTCACTATACTTAACTATTAACGCATCTCCTATGTATACTTTTGTACTTATTGCCGTTGCAATGTTGACTGTCTAGAACGATCTTTTTCTTGTCTAACATTGTCGCTTTCATGTGGGATATAAAGATAATCCCTATATATACATATACAGACATTGTATTCAGAACTATATTTTTCTATTTGTGGGCTAATAAAGCTACACTTGCACAATTTCAAGGACTGGAATAAAAGTTCATATTAATGCAGTGCATTTATTTGAATTTGCACTTCAATAAGGAAGTAAAGGTGGAAAATTATTTGGCTATACACACTCACACACACAAGGAAAAACAACTTGTTACGTTGTTGTTTATTACGTAATCGTCAGATTATAGGAGAACGTCCAACTTCCAGTGTAATATATGTCCATCTGTATATAAAGTAGAGACAAATAGATAGAAGGGGAAGTAAACATTGTAAGTGCTCGCTGCTTTTGCCCTCTTAAACTAGTATATACATGCAATGTGTGTATCAATTATTATTACTGTTTATCAATTACTGTTGCTTAAAGTATAGCCAAACTTTCATTTGGAAAACAGGACACCTCTATACTAAAAACAGCTAAATCTCTAATTAATTCAAAGACAAATACAATTTTACAAGCTAAATAATATGTTTTAAATTAACAAATACATAATAATAAAATTTGGCAATCTAAATAAATAATGAATAAATAATTATTAAAGTAATAAATACAATTTCACGACCTAATACCTAGGTAAGTAATTAATTTTAAAAAATACAATATTTCACGAGCTAAATGAAACAATTTTTTTTTAATTAATAAAATATAAAATTGTACATACAAAAAACAAAATATGTACATATATAAGATATATATAAACTTAAATATGTTAAACATAAATATGTACATGTAAATATGTGTGTTTCAAATGTACATAAATATTAAATAAATAATTAATAAAATTGTACATAAATATTAAATAAATACAATTGTACAGACAAAATAAATAATAAAGAACATTTTACATACAAAAAAATTAAACAATAAATAAAATTTCACATCAATTATAAATAAATAATATTTTACATACAAAATAATAAATAAATAATATTTTACATACAAAATAATAAATAAATAATATTTTACATACAAAACAATAAATAAATAAAATTTTACATACAAAATAAATAATAAAGAACATTTTACATAAATAAATATCGCATGGAAGTAATGGCTAGTAAAAAATATATTGTTTTTAACACTTCCAAACCTTTGAGCTGAAAATTTAGTGTTTTTAAAAGTAATTTTTGCAATTTTTTACGTCATTTACAGCTCCTCCATGTCGGATTTGCAACCCCTGTGTTGTCAGATGGAGGGGGAAGATGACACCACAAAATTCACATTCGATTGGGTCCAGTTGCAGAAACAGCGGCAGTAATAATAACATATTTTTATTAATAAAATTTATTTTTACTTATAAATATTAGTTGTGATTTTCTTTACATTTGCCCTATATTGCTGCATAATTTATTAGCTCTATTTTTGTAAAATTACTCTTTATCGCTTAACTTTGTGTTATCAGGGAGAAAGTCTATACGGATGTAATTCTTCAGTCAACTGTGGCAGAAACCAGTGAGATGATCCACTGCCACCGG
Source organism: Lipothrix lubbocki (assembly GCA_034696945.1). NCBI lineage: Eukaryota > Metazoa > Arthropoda > Collembola > Symphypleona > Sminthuridae > Lipothrix > Lipothrix lubbocki. The sequence continues at coordinate 12,631 of JAQGAK010003683.1, forward strand.
ATCATTCTGGCCAACAGGTCAAAGTATTTTGAACAGCAATTCCAAGACACGTCCGAAAACACCAAGTTTTACTTTGATGACTTGAGTACAGAAGTTTTGAACGATATTGTAAAGTGAGAACAAAGCTTTCTTTTTACATGTTTTACCACGTATGTACTATGCAATATAATTATGTCATTATTGTTGGAAATATTTTTTTTGATTTGTTTTTAAAATTATAATAATTTTTTTAAAAATTTAGTTTAATTTTTTTTAAATTTAATTTAATTTATTTAAAATATAATTTAATTTTTTTTAAATTTAATTTAATTTTTTTAAATTTAATTTAATTTTTTTTAATTTAATTTAATTTTTTTTAATTTAAATAATTTTTTTAAATAAATTTATTTTTTTTAAATTTAATTAATGTTTTTTAATTTTGCTTAAATTGTTTTAATTTTACTTAGTTTTTTGAAAATTTTTATTTAAATTATTTTTATGGCTATTTAAATTTTTTTTTTTTTTAATTTTATTTAATTTTTTTTAAATTATTTTAGTTACATTTACTCCCAAGGGACGATAAACTTGACGATGACAAATGTTTTTAACATTTATGAAGGAGCCTTAAAATTCAAATTGGGATTGCTGGAGCAGAAATGCTTGAAAGCGATTAAATCAGAATTTACCTTTCAAATGTCGGCTAAAATCATTCAATTGGCACATAAGCATGATTTAATAGAATTATTAAATCAATGTGTTCGTACTGTTCTGGAACATTTGGCAGAGCTGAAGACACTTGGATTTCCGGATTTCGATGCCGACACAGTAATTTTATAGGTTTTTTTGATAAATTATAAAAGAGCATTTTTGTATTTCGTCTCTGTATTTTATCAATTTTTTCCTATACTTTGTTTATTCTGATTAAATTCCTTTTGTAGATCCAATTAATTATTAAATACGGCAATGAATCCTCAACAGCTGAAATCTTGCTCAGAACGGTAGCAGCCTGGCTGGAGGTTCAAAACGAAGAGGAAAGACAGACCCACGCCTGGGAACTGATTCAGAAAATCTCATTTGACAAGATTGAAATCCCGTTGCTTATCGAGATTTTCAAGGAGAATCAATTTCTTATGAAAATTGACGAAATAGGCAAATTATTCTTGGACTGTTTCAATGGGGTCGTTGTGGTCAAGGCTAACATTACAGCTCCAAAAGCCGCGTGTAAGACTGAACTGAGGGAATCTCAAGCTCAAGAACAAGAAACGGAAATTGAGAGACCAAATAATAATAAACGACCCCGCATATCTCGCTCACCTTCTCAAGACTCGTCATCTTCTTCTAAGTCAGATACAACTGTTCGGTTTTCAAAGTTTTCTAAATCGGACAGAATAATTGCCGCTGTTGGCGCAGCCAAGAAGCGTTCCGAATCAGCTACAAATGAACTTTTGAAGAAGGAAACTGGGAACAATCCGACGGGAACGATTGTAACTGTGAACTTGCGGTCACCAGTATTTGCGTTTTACAATGACAATGGTCATGCAAGGTCGTTACTCAAAATAGACTTGTTTAAGGTGAGAATTATTTAGCATTTAATTTATTTATTTCATTATTTAATTTAGATAAAATATTTATTTCGTTATTTAATTTAGATAAAATATTTATTTCGTTATTTAATTTAGATAA
>JAQGAK010003684.1:0-14292 GCA_034696945.1 Lipothrix lubbocki
ATAAATAAATTGGATTTGAAATTCGGATTCAAATCCAATTTCAATTTAGAAAATATCTGATTTGGTCGAAACACTGACTCGGAAGCTTTTTATGTCCAAAAACTGTATCCCAATCGCTGGGATGGATACACCCGCTTATCTTCAATTTTTCGATGTCGTGTAGATCAATCCGGCAGTGTTCTCGCAGCATCCCAGCCTTCAAAAAATATTCGTTTCCACAACCTGCGAGATTCAGGGTCAGAAATTTTAATGTTGGCAGCCTTTTTAAAATCCTGTGAACGACTGTCAACGCATCAACGAGATTTTCTTCCACAGCATAATAAGGTGAAAGAAGATGACTGAAATTCCAGGAAACTCCATTGTAAAAGATCTCTTTACAATCTTCAAGCAGTTCTAAAATATCTAAGAAGCCAGTTCCCCCTTTCTCCGGAACCAATTGTAGAATACATTCGTGATGACTGTGAAGGAATGTTCTGCAGGGTGAAATCCACTTTTTCGAAATCAAGGAGCACTTCAGGAGTTCGGATTTATTTAAGTAGCTGAAGATCTGGCCCGCCACCTATAAATTAAAAGGATTTTAATGAGATTATTACAAAAGTTGTATTAATGCAATATGTTCATAAAGTACTTGACACGTCCTAAAATTATTATTTCAAAATATACTGAAAATAATTAAATACCACATGGTTAGAGATGATTTTGTCTTCGAAAAATCTTGCTGTTGACGATCTCGTTCTCATATTGACGATCAAAATTAACACTATGAGAGTAATTAGAAATTATTTAAATCAACGAACTTCTTCCAAAATTTACGATTTTGGAAGAATCCACCACACTAACGACCAGAATTTACAAACAGAAAGTAAATTCCTCCTAATTTCTTGTATTTACTTATTATGCACAATTAAATCCATGAAAATTTTTCTAAATCCCTGGTAAACTGCATTAATGTAATAGAAATAATATAACGTAAGTAATTTACAGAACGAAAATATTTAACGACCGAATCAGCAAAGAACAGCAAACGTATAAAATTGTAATGAGATAGGCAGCGATTTTCGTTCCAAGCGGCAACAGGGAAAAACTCCAACAGCGTTGAATTACCTGTCCGTTCCTGTCTCCGCTGGTCCCTCAAAATCACGAATATAACAAAATATTTTTTGTGCTCCTATTCGCCTAAAATTATTTGGCTACCATTTAAACCACCAGTAAATTCCGGAAGCAGTAAATTAAATTTTGGGTCAAAATTTTGAAAATGGTAAATTTGGTCCAAAATCTGTTCTTACGATTTTGGGACCTTTTGAATGATGTATTGGCGGACGTTCTACGACCAAAATTACGAATTTTGGAAAAACGCTGGTTTTTTATAGGAGAAGGTAGAAATAAATAATAATAATAAAGGCCGCCCAATCAAGTTAAAACGACAAAATAGTCATATATATATGTGCGAGACATATGAATATGACGCGATTCCAATACGGCGGTTTTTTAAATTTTTAGGCAAAAACGTAAAAATCGCCATTTTTGAGCCCGGTACTCCGAAGCTAGGACTAAAATAAAATTATGACCATGGTGGTAATTTTATGGTGTTTCAAAATTACCCCGCCACGACAAGGTCTGCGAGTTACAGTTTATTCGGAAAAAAATAAAATTCGATCAAAATTTCTCTCCAAAATTGGGTCAAAATTTTGAAAATGGTAAATTGGGTCCAAAAAATGCTTTTAGGATTTAAGAACCTTTCCACGTATTGGGGATTCTTCTATACGATACGACTATGTACAATTTTGCGGATTTTGGAAAAACGATGGCTTTTTATAGAAGGTATAAATAAATTATAATAAAAATTAATATTGATGCAAAAATGATTAGCAATAATAACAAGATCCTTGAAATTAAAATATAGATTTATTCAAAGGCATTAGCTACATACACACTAAACTTCAACAATATTTTAACTGATCTAACGTATAAGTATAAAGTTATCTATAGACACTGAGACGTTATACACCTTCCTGCTCCTGAAGTGAGTCATTATTGTTCTGTTCTAGAAGTTTCAAGTATATGAACAACCTTCGAGGATGCAGGGGATATAAATGGATGACCTCACAACAATCAGTTACGTGTCACTTTAATACATACCCTGTGGAATTAGACCAATCCCTTAAATATCGAAGTCTCCCTGCCGATGCTTCCAGTCTCCATCATCTTTCCATATTACTTTAATAATAACAATAATAATAACAATAAAAACTTATATTATGTAAGTTAAACTATTACCGACCAATTCGGTTTCCCCAGAAACCTGTCGTTCGAAACTATATCTGTGCTATTAATTTCTTGACAAGCTAATAAGATTCTTTCTGCTGTGGCAGGCGCATCCAGACGGAACTGGGTCCCTAAATTTTTATCTTCCCTTGATGACCTAATGGCTTCTTTGATAGCGAAAAATACGGAGGCTCCCAAAAACAACGGGGGTTCACCGACAGCCTGAAAAAACGAAAATAATAATAAGGTTGTAAAAAACTAATTAATTTTAAATTAATATAAACAAATTTAAAAATGACGAATCAAAAGTCAAGGAATAAATTAGCATTAATCAAGGCAATACCTAAATAAATAAATAAAATCACCAATTAGTTAAATTAAATAATATTATTATTTTAAAACGTCATCAGGCATACTAACCTTGGACGAATAAACAGCTCTAGGATTTGGGGCACCCCTTAGCAAAGAGACATTGAAGTCTTTTGGAATATCAGCCACCGAAGGGATTTTATACATGCCCGGTCCTTTTGTGAGTAAATGGCCATGTGGTGAAAATAAAAGTTCCTCAAGGGTAAACAAACCATAACCCTGGACAAATCCCCCTTCAATCTGACCAATATCCACTGCTGGGTTCAAACTTTCGCCGACGTCCATCACAATATCCGTTCGAATCACCTGAAACGACCAATTTAAGTATAATTCCGGGCTATTCTGATCAAAAAGTTGTTATGGAGCTTTCTAAACAACTAATAAAAAACTTACTGTGTGATCGCCAGTGAGACAGTCGATCTCCACCTCAGAGCATCCAACACCGTAGGTTATATAATTACAAGGTTTGCCTTGTTTAGTGTTCAGATCGAAGCCGACGTCCATACTGTGGACAATTAGAATGATAATTATTAGGAATATCCCATTTAATCCCCAAAAAATGCTTGATATTATTGAAATGATCAAATTTATTATAACTGTTTCATTTAATTATTTGGAGATACAGAATTTCAATTTAACTCACGAGTAAAACCCTGTAGCTGACAAACTAACTCGATCGAAGTACGCGGAGTTCACCCAATCTTCCCACGTCCCTTTAGGATTAGCTTCCTTGTACGGCTTAAGCCTCGTCACAATTTTCGAACAAGCATTCTGTTTAGAAACAATAATGAATTTCATTAATAGAACTCTCGAACTCGCAAATTTAAACTCTGGAAGAGTTTAGATTTCTGGAGAGTTTTTGGAGATCTCACGATCAACCAAAACAGTAACATGGATCAAAGATTACAAGATCCGCATAATTACAATGACAGCTGGTCCGTTCAAGTCCGAAGAAAGACTTCCCGCCGTTGAAGAAGTATTAGGGACTTTATCCGTAGAGGATTCCGAAAAATAAATCTTATCCGCTGAAATCCCCAGAACTCGACTTGCTATCTGGATCATTTTAGTATGAAGTCCTTGACCCATCTCCGTTCCGCCATGATTCAACGACACGGAACCATCTCTGTATACTAAAATCAATGCTCCAGCTTGGTTGAGGAACGATTCCGTAAATCCAATGACGTGTTTCGTTGGCAGGACAGCAATGCCGCGTTTCTTCCAGCGATTCTTACGATTAAACTCTTCAGTACACTTTTTCCGCCGGTAGAAATCACAACTACTGAGACACTCGCTCCAACAATTTTTAACAGTGCAGAGATCCAGAACGTAGTCGTAGGGTGTCGTGTCTCCATCTTGGTATAAATGCATGGCTTGTATCTGAAATTTTTCGGTTTATTTCATCGTTTAATTAATTTCTTTTAATTGCTTTACCTCTATTAGTTAGTGACGTAACTACGCATTTACCTCTGACGTCGGCCTTCCTAGATACACAGCTACATGATCCATAATAGTTTCAATAAGGAACGATGCCTGAGGTCCACCGAATCCTCTAAAAGCAGTGTTCGAAGGGAGATTTGTTTTGCAAAGTGTGCCAGCTATGTGCCAATTGAGAATGTTGTACCCCGAATCGATCGACATAACTGCTCGATTCATCACAGGCCCAGATAGATCAAAGGATATTCCGGCATTTGCGTACAGTTCTACCTTCACTGCATCAATCTTCCCATTCTTCTGAAATCCAACTTGGTAGCGACTGAGGAAAGGGTGCCGAAATCCGGAAAACTTCATGTCTTCAACGCGATTTAGTACGCAGCGAATTGGTCTTCTTAACCTGGAAGTTAATGTTATATTTTCTTCGATTTACAATAATTTCTTTACGATTTATATATTTAAATCTATAAATAACTAAAAAAAATACATAAATTAACACCACACTTTTTAGCTGCTAAAGATGTAACGATAGCCAAAACAGCCGTCCGCGTCTCTTTCCCACCGAACCCGCCCCCCATCCGTCGACACTTAACTCGGATCTTATGAGCGGGGAGTCCTAAACAAAAGGAAATGCATCCTTGCATGTATGAAGGGCTCTGAGTAGCTAGTAAACAATCGATTTCATCATCTTCCCCTGGATAAGAAATGCAGGATTGTGTTTCCATATAGAAATGCTCCTGCCCTCCAATCCTCACCTCCCCTTCCACCTTCAATTCTGATCTCACAAAAGAATTTTCAAAATCCCCTTGAAGTAATTTCTGTTCCGACAGAAAAGATTTCCTTGCAATGGCTTCTTCTATGGTTAAGATAGGAGATTCTACAGTTTGTTCATACTCAACACGCACCAAATCCGCACCTTTGTCAGCCAATTGCTGAGTTTTTGCAACTACAAAAGCAATAACTTGACCACAGCAGGACACTTCATCAATTGCAAACACATTTTCATCCTTCATGATCACACCAAACACATTTTTATCCGCAGGGATATCTTTTGCACTGAAAATGGCCACGACACCATCTAATTCCAAAGCTTTTGTACCATCCACACATTTCAACTTCCCGCAAGGTCTCGTACTTAATACAAAAGCACCGAAAAGTTCATTCTCCGTTATTGGAGTATCATCCACATAAATAGCTTCACCCGTCGCATGTTTCAAACCCGCCACATGCACAACGGGTCGTCCTACCAAATCCTCAACATGTTGATTCTCTGGAACAATTTGGTACAGTTGAGAAGCTCGAATTTCATGGTTCGTCACATGGTCTTCCTGTTCTGTGGAACTTCCTCCCGATTCCGACATCTCAGAATTCCACTTCGTAAAGTTGAGGTAAAACTTGAAAAAAAAATTTTGCACTAACGAAACCCGATATGTAGCCATTCCACCTGGGACATCTGGCGGGAGATGCATTTCTTCACTTAAGATTTTCAATACTTGATCTACAACCTCTGGCGTCAGCGTTCTATTTAAGGCATTCATATAATAACCAATATATTTCCATTTCAGAAACTCTCAATATGACTCAATTAAATCTCTCAAGCAATCAATATTTATGATTGAAACTAATTTTTTGAATAATTACTTGTTAATTAGAAATTTGGAAGCTTCCACCGCCACTTTTGTTTTAGCAGCCATCCCACCATAAACCAAGATGGCGTCTGTACATTCATTGGAATTTGGCGCCAATTTCACTTTTATTGCCGCGTTTACAATGGCGATGTCGTCATCTTTCCGCCGCGCTTGCTTAGCCGCCCAGAAAAATTCCCGCTGTAGAAAGGAGGAACAAAGTCAAACGTTTTTATATCGATGTCCATCACGTTCATGGTGTGAGCAATAAAACTTTTATTTCCAAAAACCTTACAGGACTTGAGAGTTTTGGAATATAAATTGCAGTTAAAATTTCGTCTATAGCGATAACTGTAGAGCGGTATCCGGTGAAGAATTCTTGGTTAATCCGAACCTCTCTAGTTCCTCTGGCTGTAATATTTCAGGGTTCCATCCAGTTGTTATTATTTGAAAGGAGATATAAAATTGGTTAATTAAATAAAAATTAAATACATACTTACATAATAAATAAATTTGTTTATTTAATTTAAATCATATGAAACATGAAAATGTTACTTTTTGATATCAAAATGGCGGTGGCGTCACTTGCTACAAAAATAGGATTCAAGTCTGAAATCGGACTAGCTGTAACGAGGTTTCCACCGATAGTCTACATATAAATTCATTAATATACATACAAGTTGTTCAGCACTCAGAAATAAGTATAAAAACTGTGCTCAATAATGATAAGTTATTAAAATTAATAATAATAACCAATCCTTACTGCAACATTTCTTATCTGCTGGCCTCCAAACCAATGCAAAATACTAGCAATACTCTTGAATACTAATTCCGAACGCTGGCTACAAAAGGATTCTAATTCTGCAAGGGTGACTGCAGAACCAAAGAACACGCCTTGTTCTTCCTCTTTTATCGTTTTCAGTTCTCCGATGTCTTCGCTAACGTGAATGTATCGGGGGAAACACATTTTCTTGAACTTGACGTCAACACCTGTAAATCATTGGACATTCTTGTCAAACACAAATTGAGCCGTACTTTTTAACTTCTCTGAATTTAGAATTTCTAGAAGTTAGAATCTGCTGATTTTATTTAAATTGTAAAATCTTTGTAGAGTAGTTACCTATTTCTGTGTTGCCAGCTAGTATTTTTGCCTCCGGATATTTTTCTTTTAGATTCAGTAACTCTTTAAAATTTGTTGGGCGGAACCAAGTAACATTTGGGCTTTGGAATTTAAGGATTCCCTTTGTGTCGGAAGTTCCTAACTGTTCGAGTCAAAATTAAATTACATTAAAAAATTAAATATTATTAAAGTACGTACTTTGGATATCTTGAAGACTACCCTAAGAAATGAATTTTAAAGAAATTTAATTAAATAAACTAAGGGCTTATTATAAATTATAAGAAAAAATTACTTGTAGCTCCGGAGGGAAAATAGGATCTTGAGATGGGTCATAAGGCTTAAATTCTGACTCATCGTGCAGACTTAAAGCAATATCTTGGTATCCGTTCTGACCACTTCCGAGGCCAATTCCATTTTCCCTACAACATCCATTCATTTGCTGTCCATTCTTCATCCGACAACATGCATTTGGGTTGCAGAATGTTTGGAATCCTTGTAAGATTGGGCGATACCCAGTACATCTACAAAGATTACCTGCAATAAGCCATCATGAGACGTACAAGCCGTAAATTTGTACCTACGTAACCAATCTTATGTAACTAAACTAGTGTAACATGTGCGCTTATGTAATAACTATAATGTGACCTTTATATCTGTATTTAACAATGTATATCGTATACTGTTTGCTGACCAAAATCCACAAACTAATTTAAGATCGACCCTTAACTATTGCTGGATCAGATAAAATCCTCATCTCTTACACAGGTTGATAATGATAAAGTATTACAACTTACATAATACAATACATAATAACATATGGTTATACATGTAATCTACATACAGTAATCATACATACCTTGAAACGCTGTTTCCATCTCTGCCGGATTAGGCACGGGGTTACTCCTTAGCAAAGCGTACATAGACATGACAAAGCCAGGTGTGCAGAAGCCACACTGAGATCCATGACTTTTAGCTATTCGCTCCTGTGTAGTTTATGTATAACGAACGGACATATAAATAAGCATTGTGCGACCCAGGACAGTGTAAAAGGGGTAGGGGGTAGTGTCAAGATATGTAGTAGAGATAAAGAATCCATATATAAACAATCTATATCGTCGGCGGAGGATCCCTAAGTACCAATTTCTATACCTTCAATACATATTGATTACATTATACCTTCAATACAGAAATTGGTACTTTTTGATACTTCGCCAACTATATCGCTCGTGTTTCTTGACACTTATTAGTGTTCAATACATATCAGTATGTGACATACTTGTACTGGATGAAGACCGTCCCTCAGACTTCCGATTCCTTCCACAGTCACGACAGCAGACTCGTGTACGGAGCATAATGGTGTCAGACAAGCATTGACGGCTAAATTTCTGTGACAGGATCATGGGTCAAAAGAAATCATGAATGACACATAAGGAACATTGTCTAATATTGTTCTATAGTAACCTTAAAATTATTGCGTGTGCGTTTTGCTTAATGGCATTGTTTATTATTTTATTACTATTCATCATTGTTGTACATTTTGATGCTCATCAAAAGAATTTACGTTCAAAACTCTTGCTATACCATACTTTTGTATTTTGAAGATACAATACAGACGATGCTGTTCAGAAGCTCAGATTACATTCTCATTCTCACACTTGCATACATCGTCACTCTTCTTGATTATTTGTAGTAAGTACGTCTACTGAAGTATAGTACCGAAGTATCCACACACATGTATTATTTATGCTAAGTTAAGTAGATATAAATGGACAACAAATTCCAGCGAGGAAAAACAAGTTGTGCGTTGAATAATAGTTTGTTCGTTATGTAATAATTACTGGGTGAAGTTAGAAGTTACTACTCACTCAGTTTTTTTTCTATTATACATCATCATGTGTTATGTATACTTTATACATAATACTGTAGTGTAGTATAGTAGTGCAATGGATAGAGTTACTTACGAGACTTTGCCAGTACTAGTATTTCGCCTTGAAATCATAACCGTGCACGCTCCACAGCCACCTTCGCTGCAACCTTCTTTTGTTCCGCATAATTTGACTGTGTGGGGCAAGGATGTACAATGTTTTATTAAAGTCATTTTGCTGTATTTCCAATAACATTTAAAACATCTGTCTATAGGAAAATTGAAATTATTAATTTAAGGTGAAAGGGGTTATGCAAGAACAACTCACGCTTGTAACGCAGGTAGTACAACAAAGTCCATTCCGGATCCGGCTGAGTCTCAACAATTTTCTTGCCGTTGACAAACAATACTAAGGGATCACTGCATTTATCATCTTCCATCTTAAAAACTTTTTTATTTTTCGGCTAATATGCTTTCGTTGCATATAAAATGTTAATATAATGTAATATAAAATGTTTTCCTTAATTTTTAAAGGGCAACACGAGAGAAACACTATCTTCAATCTTTCCGCAAATCTTTATCCTTCCGTAAATCTTTCCGCTTCGGCAAATCGTTCCACTTCTTGTTTATAAAAATCTTTCCACTTCTTGAAATTTGTAAAAATCTTTCCACTTCTTGAAATTTGTAAAAATCTTTCCACTTCTTGAAATTTGTAAAAATCTTTCCACTTCTTAAAATTTGTATAGATCTTTATGCTTTCTGAAATTTGTAAACGTTTCTACTACCTAAAATTTGTAAATATTATTATTTCTGGTTCTTAAAACTGTCGGTATTATCTAACTTATTAACTGAACCTTCGGCCGACAAGTATTTAACTTAATAATTGAAAAGGGTCATTGAATCACCAAATAACGGAGACTTCGTTCGCTGGGTGGTCGCAGAATTTTTGGAAAAGTACTGACTATAAGGGAAAATAATAATATGAGGTTTAGACGAAGAGGGCCAAGAGAGGGAAAACGACGTAAAGGCAGACTCGTGGTTAACTGACTGACTGGACACACACGAGGTAAACGATATAAGCATGAAGATCTCAATCTCAAAGACAAGTTACCTGAAAAACTTGTAGTAATCCTATGTTGTAATAAGGACGATACGACGATAGAGCTTCAGATTTCAAGTCACGCAATAAGCAATGAATGCATTCAGTCGCATCAACTTACTGTCTTCGTACTCAAGTGATTGATGAAACAAAGCAGATTTTCTGTTGTGGAAACGCTTGCAGTTGGTTGCAGTCATACATTATTTACTCACGTCTTATTACCATTCTTTCCCCACTATGGGAATGCTGACTATATGGGATATTGATTTTAATTTTTTACATCTCAAATCATCAGCACTTTTACCTCAAAATTAATTCCGCATTTTTTCTATTATTTGAGGATCGCGAGATTAAATTATGATAGAACAATTTAGTGTTATTATGTATTATTTAGTATTGATGATTGTTGTGTTGCGTTGTAGTATAATGATATTGCATCTCTGCAAGTGCGACAGAGTTTAATTTGTTGATCCCAAAACTTTAAACGCCTTGCTTCAGCCTCGAACTTTGTTGGAACTGGAACTGGAAGTTGTCGTGTATCTACAATTTTTTATGCACATACTTGCAGTAAAATTTTTATCTGCACTTTTTGTATATATACATACTTGTTCTCGTTATATGGACATCCAACAGTTAGTTAAACACACAGTCTACCGGTTCTTTTATAACTGTTGCGTAACGTCAGCACTCCAGCAACTCAGGATCTGCAGCGTCGGAAAAATTATGTAACCCTCACATCCAGATCGTATTCCTAGTATTATTTCTAGTAGTACTCGATTCCATATAGTAAAAAATAAACAGATACGACATGGGCTGCCTGCCAGGCTTGACCGTGACATATGACGCATATTGAATGAATTTCGATATTGCTCCATCCATATATAGTATTGGTAAAAATAAGGAATCAGCTATTTTCAATTTAATGATGCTTTCCAAATGAAAATTACAGGTATGCGGATAGATAACGAAGAATTGATTAACACTTGCATAGTTTAAAAATTGAATAACAACAGAAGTCTAAAGCTGATATTTTATTCTAACACACATTTAACAAGTTTGCTATTACAAAGTACAGTAACAATATTGTTGAGATTCATTTTGTAAGTAGATACTGTAAATGTGATATCCATATTGCTAGAAAACATTACTCCACATTGACAAGGTACAATGACGCTAAAAGTCCATTGGCAACTCATTTACTAGATTGCATATAAATATTAGTAATTAATTATTACTAAAAACTCCTGTGAAGCTCACCAGGAAAGTGCTATTTTGCGAAAGCTAAACATACATACATCTGCATTCTAAATTTCGTATTTTAGTAATACTGGCTTCAATAGAATCTTGTACTCTTTCGTTCATAGAGTTTTATACCTTGAATTTACCTTAAATACCAACTTTCAATATAAACATTTATTCAGTGTGCTGATAAGAAGAAAGTGCCTACAATTTAACTACGTACAATGGTTCTGTACTATTAATCGAATGTCATTTCTGCTTTCCACTATAAGGCATTCTCACAAACCCTGATAGGAAATCAAAAGTGAAGATAAGAGCTCCCGGCAAGTCAAATAAAGGAAAAATAAAATATTGAATTTTGCCGGCCCACTAAACTTATTATAACAAAGTCTGACTACCTAAAGTATTATTCTTTAAGCTTGACTGCTTGCTGCCACTGTACAGCAGTAACAATTAACAATAACAGGGGAAATAAAGCTTAAAAACTTCAGTCAAACATCTACAGCACTATAGCTCAGTTAATTATCACTATTTCATCACAACCCTGATTGTCGATAGTGACATTGTCATTAAAAATACTTTCACGTTCTTGTGAAAAGAGAGCAAAGGATTTATTGAAGTACAATATTCGCTACACGGAATGATAAAGTTTTCCGCGACTAAGTTGATGTTTCTGACACCTACGATATGCGAAAATCCCGAATTTCTGTACTACCCAGGTCGTTCCAATTATCTTCATCAGAATGTAAATCGCTACATAGGAATACAACTGATAAAATCTTGATGGGGACCATAATACGGTGTAATCTGCCGTCCCGTCCGAATCTGAAATGTATGTATAATACACATTAGACATAGTCAGTGTAAAAGGAACATTTAGCACACATCAATGTGAAACCATTGAAGTGACCGACGTTTTAAAAATATCTTACACATTTGCAAATATCCGTAGCCCATGTCCGGTACACCCATTCGATAGGAGCATGTGGGGACGTTGATTTCATGAACTGCCCCACTGTCAGGAACTTTATTCATATTGAATCTGAAATATGGGTATTTAGAAGTGGATATAAGCGCATCGAATTTATATTGTGTGGTCTCGGTGGGAGCAGTAGATTTAGATGACATTAGAAAACGCTTTAGAACGGATGTATGTATGGAGTTTCGTGAGCCATGTTCCAGCTTGTAGTATGTAGAACGATGATCGTGAGCTGACAGTATCAAAGAAGGATTTACAATATCCACGATCTGCAAATACGAGAAAGACACGCAGGGATTAGTACTACAAGAAGGTAGATTACACAACTGAATTACTTTGAGACATGATTCCTCACCGCCTGAACTGACTCCGAGATAAATGATAACATGGAGACATGTGAAATTATGACTCGAAAACTCGGAGTCTTCTGCTGGAAAACTTCCTGCATACCGTACGACGGACCTCTGGAATACTCTGGCAGAAACTTGTGATACTGCAATCAAATAAAATTTGCTTTAAAGTAAATAATAATTATTGCATTGAATTATTATAGTTAACTCAAAGAGTTTTATATACGATCATACCAGGATTCTCATACACCAACAAATTAAAGGTTGCCAATTGCACAGATTTTTTTAAATCCCCAAATGACTTTTAACTTTAACTATACCTGTAAGAACTGAACATCCCAATCGTTGCGTTGAATAGACGTAACTTTCTGATAGTCATTGAAGGTTTGATTAAACCATTTTAACTTGATTTTGGACACGGCTTCTAGTCCTTCCCCTCCCACGTCATTGTCACCAGGTATATAGATATAGGTCTGAAATTGATTAAATTCAGTTTTAGGACCATATTTTTTAAAGTTTTGTATTTATTTTAATTAAAATAGAATTTACGGTAGCCGACGGGTCCTGCTTCCTCGGCAAATCAAATATCTTCTGGAACCTAGCTAGGTATCTTCTATACTGCGCATCATGTGCTTTGCTTCCTTCATCAAACAAGTCACCCAAGAAGATAACTGCATCTGGTTTAACGTGATTCTTGGCTAAACCATAAGTTCGCTGAAGATAACTGAAAATTAAAAAAAACATATGCCAAAATCCAAATTTTAATTTAACAATACTATCAAATTGTAATTATAATAGATAAAGAAGTAACCGATAACATCTCTTACCGGTCCGAATCCCATCTGGTTACAATTCCCAAAAAGAAAGGTTCATCTTCTTCCCCTTGAATCTGCGGGTCAGCAACTATCAAGACTTTAAAAGGCTCAACTTCCTTTCCGTTCACGTAATGTTTCGGCAGAATCACCCACGACTGGGCTTTCATAAGATAGGAAAATATTTCCAAGTACAAAACTACAAGAATGGTAAAGGTAGTCAAAAATAGGACTTTTAATTTACGAGTCATGGTTTTATTTGCTCAATTTAGTATTTCCCTGTATTTGTCATTACGACCAGTGTCAAAACCGGCTAATTCTGATCGAATCAACAGACTATATCATTGTTTTTAAACCGTATATATACATTTAAACAGCTCTATGTGTGTAACAAATTCTTACTTTTTTAACTCATTTGATTGTACTTTTTTTAATTATCATTACCATTTTGAAACAATTTGTATATAATTTGTAAACATCTGACTGAATATTAAACTTCAGATAATTCCAATTCCAACATTAACTAACCACACCTCTGGTAGTGACAAGAATATCTCAATACTAAATTACAAATTACTATTTAAATTGTATAATATTATAATACTTTCAGTCACATCACAATTTACTTTCTGTTGCTAATCACTGCATAACTGCAATTTATTGTTAACGGCATTGACCCTGCTATATTTCTTTTACAATAAATAAATAAATTTATTTATTATTATATTATTTTTGCACAAAATGAATGCAATTTGTAAAATCCTACACTGTTCTGGATAGGCTTGGCATCCTTAAATACTTTTGATTTTGAGTAGAATGTCATTCAACAAGACCCAATGTACTTCTAATTCATGATTTACTTATTTCAGCTAAAAAATACTATTTTTAATCAAATATTCAAAATTATTATTTTTATTGTCGTCTTGATTATCAGCGTGCGTAATTCCGTAGACTCACAATCAATCTGCAGTCTGCAGTACCTGCTGACTGCTGAGAAGAGTAAAGCTACTGTAGCAGCAGTAAACTACCTAAAAGACTCAGCATCTGTACCTTTTATACATGTAATGCTGCCATATATTTTGAGGCAAAAATAAGTACCTTTTGGTATTTATATATAAACGTGTGCTAGGCTTATATGA
>JAQGAK010003685.1:0-14289 GCA_034696945.1 Lipothrix lubbocki
TAGTTGCTTAGCTAATCCCTACAGCCAGTTAAAATTTCAAGTCCGTAGCTCTCGGACAGGGTAAGGTAGGTACTTGTCAGTTAGTTTCACAACAAATAATGTTTATTTGAGGAGAACATAACATTCGAAACATAAAAGTTTTCATTTAAATAATATAAAGATAGTTTCCTATAATAATATAGGGTAGTATAATAACAGCAGAAAATGCAACCAATGAAAATAATGTATTTGCTTAAGATTTGCAATTATTAACAATCGGATTTTGCAGGTGTACAGTAACTGTAGATTTTTGCTAATTGTAAGCAAAACAATTTTTTCCTTTCTCACCATTTAATTTTTGTTATAAGGATATATTTATTTTTAATAACAAAAGTAATATAATAATATAAATACTATAAATTATTATATTTATTGATATTGTTTTTTCCAATATTTCAAAGAAAATATAAATCTGAGGTGTAACTGATTTAGCTCATGAACCTAATTCTTTTCAGCTTGACCACAGGCAACTTGTGCTGTGTAAAGTAATGACAGCAAAGTTTTTCCGTAGAGTTGCACACAAATTTGCATTCTTCACAAATTTAAGACCCTTTTATATTTAAATTAATAACAATGTTCACATTCGTTGGTTGCTTCCCAGCTTGCTTGCATTTGTGGTTTCTCAAGTAGTCTCGCCGTCGAAAACTTCTCAGGCAAGCAGAGCATTTATGAGGTCTTTCCCCCGTATGAATAGCCTTGTGAGATTTTAACGCAATTAAGCGTGGAAACGCCCGCTTGCAGATGTCACACTGATGTGGCTTCTCCCCTCTGTGTACAATTAAGTGCAACTGTAGTTTTTCGTTGAAAGGAAACGATTTGGAACAGACTGAGCATTGGTACGGTCTCTCTCCGGTATGAACAGCCATCAAATGTCGTTTGAGGGAAACACTTACTCCAAACGTTTTACTGCACATATTGCATTTATAAGGTTTCTCACCGGTGTGAATACGAATGTGGTGGTTTAACATTTGTAAATTGCCAAAAAGCCGTCCGCAGAAATTGCATTTATGGGATTTTCCCCCTCCAGTGTGAGTTTTCATATGAGTTTTCATAGTTTGGTGACAAGTAAACTCCTTGGTACAGATATTACATCGAACTGAGTTTCCTCTGGTATGTGATTGCACATGATAACGCATTGCAGAAGTGGATGTAAAATCTTGGCGGCAAAAACTGCATTTGTACGGCTTTTCCCCTGTGTGGGTCCTAATGTGCTGGTTTAGATAATAAGCATTCAAAAACGTCTTGGAACAAAATTCACACCTGAAATGTTTTTCTCCTGTGTGGCTCACAATATGCCGCTTGAGATAATGTGGAGTAGTGAAGCATTTTGAGCAGATAGAACACTTCTGATTTCTTTCTGCAGTGTGCAATTTTACATGTCTATTTAAATAGCCTAGCTTTACTTCCTTTGAACAAACGCTGCAGCTAGATTTTTCTCCAGTATGCACGAATATGTGTCTTTGTAGATTTGCCCTGTTTATAAATGTTTTTGAGCATAATTTGCAATCAAAGGGTTTCACTCCAGTGTGCACCATCATGTGTTCTCATGGAAATTCTTTTGAACATAATTTGTATTTGAACGGTTTTTCTTGAGTGTGCACCCGGAAATGGCGTGTCAAGTCGGATTTAGTTAGGAATGCTTTCCGACAAAATTCACATTTGTAGGGTCTTCCACCCGTGTGCATTCGTACGTGGGAACATAACTGCTGGCTAGATTTACAACGGTAATCACAAAATGAACATGCAAATTCCGTTATCCCTGGAGAAGATTTAACTTTTTTTTAAATTCACTGAATCTGGTTGTGCCATTTTGGCGTTTGACACTTCAAAATATTACACTGAAAATAATTTATGTCAAATAATTTCCTTTTGAAATTGTACGGAATTGTCACAGCTGAATATTTAAATGACTAATAAATAGACGTTTTAAGAAATCACACAGCAATATGAATAGGAGAGGGGCTACTAAATGAGAAGTTCATATCTGCAACCAGCAAGTACTTTCTAAAATACATTATTAGATCAATATGTAAAAGCCATGGTAAGACATATAATCTTTTCCTTGCTTTTACCATTCTAAGCAATTTACTTACTTTCAAAACTGCTATTAATAAATTATTGTGTTAATAATGTTGTTTTGGTTTTAGTTTTTAAATCCATGACTGACATTAGAAGGTAACTTAGCACACAATAGAAATCTCAGAATGAGAAGAATTCTTCAATTAGTGTTACAAATTATATTTATTTAGAACAAAACATGACATGCGATAAACCCTTTCATTTAAATAATATTTTCAAAAATATAAGGATAGTTTCTAAAAGAATGCGATGTAATAAAGACACGAGAAAAATCAACAAGTGAAAATAATTTGATTATCTAATATTTTCAATTTACAATCTGATTTGGCTGGTATAGTCATGTAAGTGTAGATTTTTGCTAATTGTAAGTAAGCTAAACAATTTTTTCTTTTATTACCATTTAATTGTAGGGATATATTTATTTTCAAACGGAAGTAATATAATTACTATAAATATAATTACTATTTTTTTCCAATATTTCAAAGAAAACACAAATCTGAAGTGCATAATTTTCTATTTTAGCTCAGGAACCTAACTATTTTCAACTTGACCACAGGCAATTTGTGCTGTACAAAGTAATGACGGCAAAGTTCTTCTGTCGAGTTGCACACAATTTTGCATTCTTGGCAAATTTGGGACCCTTTTACGTTTAAATTATTAACAATGTTCACATTCGTTGGTTGCGTCCCAGCCTGTTTGCATTTGTGGATTCTCAAGGAGTCTCGCCGTCGAAAACTTCCCAGGCAAGCAACACATTTATGAGGTCTCTCTCCAGTATGAATTGAAATGTGAGATTTGAGCGAATAAGAGCGCGGAAACGCACGCTTGCAGACGTTACACTGATGTGGCTTCTCATCTCTGTGTACAATTAAGTGTTCCTGTAGATCTTTATTGAAGGCAAACGTTTTGGAACAGACGGGGCATTTATAAGGTCTCTCTCCTGTATGAAGAACCCTTAAATGTCGTTGGAGGGAAGTGTGTCCTCTAAACGATTTACTGCACACATTGCACTTGTAAGGTTTTTCATCGGTATGTACTCTTATGTGGGAATTTAACATTTGTAAATTTCCAAAAAGCTTTCCGCAGAAATTGCATTTATGGGATTTTCCCGCTCCAGTGTGAATTCTCATATGAGTTTTCAGAGTATTGTGACAAGTAAACTCCATGGTGCAGATATTGCAGCGAACTAAATTTTTCCCAGTGTGTATTTTCATATGTCGCCGCAAATTCCCTTGCACACCAAAAGAATACGAACAAAAACTGCATTTGTATGGCTTTTCCCGGGTGTGGGTCAGGTAGTGCTGATTTAGACTATAGGCATGCAAAAACGTCTTGGAACAAAATTTACAACTCAATGATTTTTCTCCTGTGTGGATCATTATATGGCTCCTAAGATTAGCTGATGTTGTGAAGTTTTTTAAACAAAATGAACACTGGTGACGTTTTTCTGCAGTGTGAATTTTCAAATGCTGGTATAAACTGCCGGCTTGAACTTTCTTGGAACAAATGCTGCAGGTTACTTTTTCCCCAGTGTGCACTAACATGTGTCTTTGCAATTTTGACCCTTCCATAAATGCTTTTGAGCATGATTTGCATTCAAAGGGTTTCACTCCAGTGTGCACCATCATGTGCCTCTTTATATGTGAGGTTTGTGAAAATTCTTTTGAACATAATTTGCACTTATACGGTTTTTCTTTAGTGTGCATCCGGAAATGTCGTTTCAAATAGGATTTAGTCAGAAATGCCTTCGAACAAAATTCACATTTGTAGGGTCTTTCACCCGTGTGCGTTCGTATGTGGGAATACAGGTGGTGGCTACCTTTACAACGATAATCACAAAATGAACATGCAAATTTTGTTTTGTCTGGAGCAGATGGTACTTTCTTTAATTGTACTAAGTCTGCCGGAGCTGACATTTTGGCGTCCGTCACTTCAGCTTGTAATATTTAGTTGTATGTAAAATTACACAGAAAGTATCTTCTACTGTAAATTTTAAAACCCAAAAAGATTTCTTACAGAATTCTTACAGCCGAAAGTAACTCGGAGGTGATAAATTAACGTGTGAACAAAGCGTGCGTATGTTTGATTTATAAATGGAAAGTATGAAAGTTGACCCTTTCAATCACGTTACACACTTTCTAAAACCTGCTATTATTAAATCAATATGTAAAATACTGTTGTTGTGAATTTATTTTTAATCTAGTTTAATTTAGAAGGTCATATATGTTATTGACTCTCTCCGCTTAGGGAAGAGCCCATTTAACTAAAATCAAGTCCTCTGATAAGAATGAACTCAATTACATCAAAACATACTTGTGTGCATATACCGTCGGTGAAGGATCTGAAAGTACCAACTGCATGACTTGCCAGATTCTTCTAGTATTAACGCGGAAATGCTCAAACTTCTTAAGTCAAAAAAAGTACTAAAGTGCAATAATTACATCACTTCTTTAGTTGAATTTGGATTACATACTTAGATGTGTGTATTCTTGAAATAAAAGCCAAATTATAAATGCATTTATTGGTTATTATTAAATTGTCTTCCCAATTCTTACAATTTTTTAGAGAGAATACAAATGTGAGCTGTAGATTTTCCTATATCAGTTTGTAAGCCTAATTCTTGTCAGCTGGACCACAGGCAACTTGTGCTTTGCAAAGTAATGACGGCAAAGTTTTTCGGCAGAATTGCACTCCAATTTGCATTCCCGACAATTATGAGAGCCTTGTACATTTGCACTAACCATGTTCACATTTAAGCCTAATTGCTTCCCAGCTTGTGAGCATTTGTGGATGTTCAAGAGGTCCTGTCGCCGAAATGTTTCCTGGCAAGCATTGCATTTATGGGGTCTCTCCCCAGTATGCATGGACATGTGGGATTTAAGCGCTTTAGAGCGCGGAAATGCCTGCTTGCAGATGTTACACTGATGAGGTTTCTCCACTTTGTGTACAATTAAGTGCTTCTGAAGTTCGTTGTTGTAGGAAAACTCTTTGAAACAGACTGAGCATTTATATTGTCTCCCTCCGGTATGAACAGTCGTCAAATGCCTTTGGAGGGCAACTTTATCTCTAAACGTTGTGTTGCATAAACTGCATTTATAATGTTTCTCACCGGTGTGAACCCTAATGTGGCAATTTAGCATCTTTAAGTTTCCAAAACGCTTTCCGCACAAATTGCATTCACAGAATTCTTCCTTTGTAGGGTGTATTTTCATATGTCCGAGCAATGTAGATTGTTGAGCAAAAGACTTTGAACAGCATTTGCATTTGTACGGCTTTTCCCCCGTGTGGGTCCTAATGTGCTGGTTTAGATATTCGGCATGCAAATACGTCCTGGAACAAAATTCACAAGTGAAATATTTTTCTCCGGTGTGGCTGATGTGGCTCACAATATGCCGCTTGAGATAATCTGGAGTAGTGAAGCATTTTAAGCAAAAAGAGCACTTATGATTTCAAGTGTGCAATTTCATATGGCGATTTAAATAGTCTGGCTTTACTTCCTTTGAACAAACGCTGCATCTAGCCTTTTCTCCAGTATGCATGAATATGTGTCTTTGTAAATTTGTCCAGCTTATAAATGCTTTTGAGCATAATTTGCAATCAAAGGGTTTCTCTCCAGTGTGCACCATCATGTGCGTCTTCATATAGGATTTATCTGGAAATTCTTTTGAACATAATTTGCATTTGAACGGTTTTTCTTTAGTGTGCCGCCGGAAATGTTGTGTGGGATTTGGTTAGAAATCCCTTCGAACAAAATTCGCATTTGTACGGCTTCTCACCCGTATGCGTTTGTATGTGGGAACTTAGTTGCTGGCTAGACTTACAACGGTAATCACAAAATGAACAGGTAAATTCGGTATTCCCTGAACCACACGTAAATTTCTTTAAAGTCACTGATTCTTATTGTGACATTTTGGCGTTTCTCACTTCAAAATATTACGCCGAAAATAATTAGTAAAATAATTTTTTCAAATTATTGATCTATTAAATGTTACAGAATTTTTGCAGCTGAATATTCACATTAATAATAGATGGAAGTTTTAAGAAATCACGCAGCGGTAAGAATAAGAGTAAGATTACTAAATGGGAAGTTCATATCTGCAAATAGCAACTACTTTCTAAAATCTATTATTAGATCAATATGTAAAAGCCATGGTAAGCATATTATCTTTTCCTTGCATTAAGCTATTACCTATAAGTTAGAACTATACATATTGTATTACCTATTTACTATATCTTGTGCTTGGTTTGTTTATAAGTGTTTGCTAAAGGGCCAATGTTGCAAGGATCTCTACAATAATTTACAATTGCTTTGCAGTTGAAAATACACAAGCTAACTTCGTTTTCAGTTTCGAACGCAATTAACCGGCAGGATATCCCATCTTGGGACTGAATTATTCCGGTGTTGGACATCTCATCTTGTAGTAAGTTTAGATGAAGATAGCGCAATTTGCATCTTCACCAACGACATGTTTCTACAACTACCACTACCGGTTGTTGATTTTAGACAGTATTGTGACCAATGGGATGTAAATATTTATTCAGATAAATACTGTTAAGTGACATCTGTACATTGGCAATATATCTAACAATAAGTATTACTTAGGCATTGGAACGTAGGAACAAATCGTAGTTATGATTCAGGTTTAAACGTGAGCATTAAATGAAAAGTTTACCATTCCAATCAATTTACTCACTTTCTAAAACCTGCTATTATTAAATTAATGTGTAAATAATGTTGTTTTGGTTTTAGTTTTTAAATCCATTACATACATTAGAAGGTAACTTTATAATATGTTAACATACCTACAATGTACATTTGTAGTTTTAGTAGGCAGATTTATTATAATTCACTACTTTAGGGTAAAGCTATTGACCCTGCCAGCCTGCTAAGCTTATTTCTTTCATGTCCTTTTACCTAAAATCTAGCTGTGCACTCATTAAAATAAACCTAATAAAATTAAAATATATTCGTGTGTATGTATATGCAGATACATACATGTACATACATATCGTCCATCGCATGAAGATGTGGTGGAAATTTACAATGTACTAATGATAGGTTAAATAGCGAGTTCGTAAAAAAATCAGAAAATCACGTACAAGAACGGAATCCACGAGGAATTTTAAATTTAAATTGTCTAGCTAATAATATGAAGAGATACATCTTTGCTTAACAGAAACAGGCTATGCCGGTGTCGACTAAAATTAGTGTTGTAGAAAAAATGGTTGATTAATGCTGATCCAAGTGAAATATTCCTTCATGCCTTCACTGTCGTTAATTAATGCACAATTCATTATTGATAAAGCAAAGATACAATTAATGTTTTTTGTCGTACGTAAATTAATGTTAAGAAATTAAATTATAAAGATAATTAGAAGACAATGAACCACAACAGTAGCACACAATAAAAATCTCAGAATCACAAGATTTCTTCAGTTAGTTTTACAAATAATATTTATTTAGAACAAAACATGACATGCGATAAACCCTTTCATTTAAATAATGTTTTCAAAAATAAAAGAATAGCTTCAATAACAATGCGGTGTAGTAAAGACACGAGAAAAATCAACAAGTGAAAATAATTTGATTATCTAATATTTCCAATTTACAATCGGATTTGGCTTGCTTGTATGGTAATGTAAGTGTAGATTTTGCTAATTGTAAGCAAAACAATTTTTTCGTATATTACTATTTAATTATAGGGTAATATTTATTTCTAATAACTATAAAGTAATATAATTACTATAAATATAATTGTTTATATTGTTTTTTCCATATTTCATTGAAAATACAAATCAGAGGTGTATATAATTTCCTATTGCAGCTCAGGAACCTAATTTTTTTCAGCTTGACCACAGGCAAGTTGTGCTTTGTAAAGTAATGCCGGCAAAGTTCCTCTGTAGAGTTGCACACAAAGCATTCTTGACAAATTTGAGACCCTTGGATATTTAAATTATTAACGATTTTCACATTCGTGAATTGGCTGAAATAGTCACGTAAGTGTAGAGTTTTGCTAATTGTAAGCAAAATATTTTTTTCTTTTATTATAAAGGGATATATTTATTTTTAATAAAAAAAGTAATATAATTTCTACAAATATAATTTTATTGTTTTTCAAATATTTCATAGAAATTGCAAATCTGAGGTGTGCATATAATTTTCTATTTCAGCTCAGGAACCTAATTTTTGTCAACTTGACCACAGGCAATTTGTGTTCTACAAAGTAATGACGGCAAAGTTCTTCTGTAGAGCTGCACACGAATTTGCATTCTTCACAAATTTGAGGCCCTTTTACATTTAAACTAATAACAATGTTCACATTCATTGATTGCTTCCCAGCCTGTTTGCATTTGTGGATTATTAAGGAGTCTCGCCATCTAAAACTTCTCAGGCAAGCAGAACATTTGTGAGGTCTCTCTCCAGTATGAATTGACATGTGAGATTTCAGCCCATTAGAGCGCAAAAACGCACGCTTGCAGATGTTACACTGATGTGGCTTCTCCCGTCTGTGTACAATTAAGTGCCCCTGTAGATCTTTATTGAAGGGAAACGTTTTGGAACAGACGGGGCATTTATACGGTCTCTCTCCGGTATGAACAACCACAACATGTCTATGGAGGGAAGTTTGTCCTCTAAACGTTTTACTGCACAAATTGCAATTGTAGGGTTTCTCGTTGGTGTGAACCCTAATATGGCAATTTAACATTTGTAAATTTCCAAAAAGCTTTCCACAGAAATTGCATTTATGGGATTTTTCCGCTCCAGTGTGAGTTTTCATGTGAGTTTTCATAGTTTGGTGACCAGTAAACTCCATGGAACAGATATTACATCGAAATGATTTTTCTCTGGTATGTGTATGCATATGGGAACGCATTGCAGAAGTGGATGCAAAATCTTTTAGGCAGAAACTACACTTGTACGGCTTTTCCCCCGTGTGGGTCCTGAAGTGCAGTTTTAAATTGTAGGCAGACAAAAACGTCTTGGAACAAAATTTACAACTGAATGGTTTCTCTCCGGTGTGAATCATTATATGCCGCTTGAGATAAGTTGGAGTAGCGAAGTATTTTGAACAGAAAGGGCACTTTTGATTTCTTTTTGCACTGTGAACTTTTAAATGTCGATTTAAATTGGCTGGTTTTACTTCCTTTGAGCAAAAGCTGCAGGATACTTTTTCTCCAGTATGCACTAACATGTGTCTTTTCAATTTTGACGTGGTTATAAATGCTTTCGAGCATAATTTGCAATCAAAGGGTTTCACTCCAGTGTGCACCATCATGTGCTTCTTCATATAGGCTTTTTCTGCAAATTCTTTTGAACATAATGTACACTTAAACGGTTTCTCTTGAGTGTGCTGCCTCAAATGTCGGATCGAGTGGGATTTAGTTAGAAATGCCTTCGAACAAAACTCACATTTGTAGGGTCTTTCACCCGTGTGCGTTCGTATGTGGGAACTCAGCTGGTGGCTAGACTTACAACGGTAATCACAAAATGAACATCCAAATTTAGTTTTGTCATGAGTAGATGCTTCTTTCTTTAATTTTGCTAAATCTGCCTGACCTGACATTTTGGGATCCTTGACCTCAGCTTGTAAACTTTAGTTATTTAATTGCACGCAAATTATCACTACTTTAAAATTTAAAACCCGATTACGTACGACATAATTCCCACAGCCGAAAGTAACTCACAGATGACAAACTAACGTGTGAGCACAACATATAAATGGAAAGTTTCCCCTACGAGTCCACTTACACACTTTCTACAACCTGCTATTATTAGACCAATATGTAAATAGTGTGGATGTGGATTTATTTTTAATCTATTACTTAAGTTAGAGAGTCAGTGTATGTTATTTGCTCTCCCTGCTTAAGGGGGAGGTACAAGTAGGGTGCATTTCACTATATGAGGTAGGAACAAACGCGTACATAAATTTGTTTTTAGTTCGTCATGAAATTAGTGATTTATCATCATAGCACTTTCAAATGCTTTAGCGTGGCACGTAGCACAACATCATGTTATCATGGCAAGTATGCAATGATTGGAGCACATTTGGATCTAAAGCGGTACACCTAAGAAGTCGTATATTATTTTTACCAGCACCAGCAGTACGTGCAACGAAAACATCCCTCAATGATTTGAATATCCCGCCTTACCCACATCGAGATTAAAAGCGATGGTCTGTCTACAACTTTATAAAACCCAAGCAACCCTAAAAAATCTAAATGTGGACAACCTTTGGCCACTAATGAAATAATCGCTAAATATAAAGTCTTTGGGGATCGTCCCATGTTATGGAATTTGCAGCCGCAAGAAACAACCGAACTCTCATCGAGTTGTTCAAATACATCATCCATCAATTTTGCCATATAATCATTAATGTATTCACACAGGGTTGATGAACAAATTATGAAATTCTTATTAGGCAAAAGTATAAATGCAGGTTATACATTGAATTAAGAAGATAATTAGAACCAAATAACCAGGACAGGAACGAACAACACTAATAATTCCTGAATCAGCATTGTTGAAATATAAAGAATAAAATTTAACAATAAAAAGATGGTTTTGAATTAAGCGGAATGCAGTACATAATAGCTTCATGTTAATCTAAATAAAATGTGTATTTGTCTAATGTTTATAATTTACTACTTAAATCGGTTGGTAAAGTCCTGTAGATGCTTGTTAAGTAAAACAATTACGTAATTATTGAATTTTGTATTATTTATTCTTAAAATAAAAGTAAATATTAAATTTAATATTTGATTATTAATGTTAATAAAGTGTCTTCCCAATTCTTAAAATTTTCAGAGAAAATACAAATGTGAGCTTACATTTTTCTATATCAGTTTACCATCTTAATTCTTGTCAACCGCACCACAGGCAAAGTGTGCTTCACAAAGTAATGGCGGCAAAGTTTTTCTGCAGATTGGCACTCAAAGTTGCATTCCCGGCATTTATGAGAGCCTTTCATATTTGTACTCACGATGTTTACATTAAAGGTTATTTGCTTCCCAGCCTGTGTGCATTTGGGGTTGTTCAAGAAGTCCCGTCGTCGAAAAGGTTTCTGGCAAGCATCGCATTTATGAGGTCTCTCTTCAGTATGAATTGACATGTGAGATTTTAGCCCATTAGAACGCGGAAACGTCCGCTTGCAGATGTCACACGGATGAGGTTTCTCCTCTTTGTGCGCAAGTAAGTGTCCCTGAAGATCGTCAACGAAAGAAAACTTTCTGGAACAGACTGAGCATTTATACGGTCTCTCTCCGGTATGAAGAACCATTAAATGTCTTCGCAGGGAAGCATTTTCTTTAAACATTTTACTACACAAATTGCATTTGTAGGGTTTCTCATTGGTGTGAATACAAATATGGCGATTTAGTATCTGGAAATTTCCGAAACGGTTATCGCAGAAATTGCATTCATGGAATTTTTCCTCTGTAGTGTGTATTTTCATGTCTCAGCATGCCAGACTGGGGAGAAAAAGACTTTGAACAGAAACTGCACTGGTATGGCTTTTCCCCAGTGTGAGTTCGAAAGTGCCGTTTTAACAGATAAGGGTGCGAAAAAGCCTTAGAACAAAATGAACAACTGAATAATGTTTCTCCCGTGTGTCTCATTATATGCCGCTGGAGATATTCTGGAGTAGTGAAGCATTTTGAACAAAAAGAACATTTCTGATTTCTTTCTGCGGTGTGCAATTTTACATGTCTATTTAAAGAGTCTGGCTTTACTTCCTTTGAACAAACGCAGCATCTAGCTTTCTCTTCAGTGTGCACGCCCATGTGTCTTTGTAAATTTGTCCTGCTTATAAATGCTTTTGAGCATAATTTGCATTCAAAATGTTTCACTCCAGTGTGTACCATCATGTGTAGGCCTGGGAAAACGCGAAAAACACGAAATTTATAAATACTTGATTTAGCATACTCCCAGCTAGGTAAAATGTTCAAGTGACTGTATGGTAAATTGAAAATTGAAAAAATATATTTCAGATTTCGCGAAAAACGCGAAATGTGCGAAAATAAATTATGACCGCGAAATTGTATAACTTTCGCGAATAATGCGTAATTTACTCATTCACGTCGGTGAGTTTTATTAAAAATAACCCAATAAACAAAAATCATACTGTAGCTTGCAAAGATGTCAAATTGAAGTTGCACATCCTATTCCTACATTTATGTTCCCTTACAAATTTTGCCTATCATATACCTACATTTAAAAATTCAAGGCAATTTTTCCTTCCTACAATGCCAAAGTTTACCTCTCGCCTACATTTAAGCCTATATAGGCTTATGTTTAGATGCCGGCCTATCCTACAAATAGGAATAAGTTTTTAAGCGTATATGTGCATATTATAATACAGTTTTAATCTGTGGAGCTCTTAATAGCAATTAGGTTGATCGTCGTAATGACATCATATATTTGTTAAAGGCATCTCTCAGTATCGGAACTAAGATTAACAAAATTTACAACAAAACACCCTAACTAATAAAATAATATGAAAACAGCACATTTATATTCCGAGTTGTTCCTTTCGGTCCTCTCTTAGCAAAATCATGTTTTCAGTTGTTCCAGTTTTTAGTCTGGCTCTTCTTGCTCTGTGAAGTGAGCCGGCAATAGAAAAAACTCTTTCAATTGACGATGATGACGCTGGAAATCCCAAATATTTTTTTGCCAAACCACTTATGTATAATTGGGTATTTGTTGGATTTAATTTTGCTTCGATAATAATCTAATGGGCTTTCATTTGCTGGAATTCTTGGTTCGGTTAAATATTCGTCGACCTCATTGGTTGAAGCTGTTTGCACATCATGTGTTTCTGGTTCAGCAAGGAAACTTGAGAGAAAGCCTTTTGGCTTTTTCTGTGGAATGTCTTCGGCTGTAGACGGAAGTAATTCAGTGGAGTTCATGCGCTGCTTTTCCCTCTTGTAGGCATCTTGTAAAATTATCTTTGCTTTAATGGGAGTGGTTGTGTATTTATTCAGTAAATATGGCTCGTCCACAGGAACTAACGTACATCATTAAAACTGATAAGGTATTTCAATTAGTTATGAAAATGTAAATGCGGACAAAAACAAATTTACTTGAAAATGGTTCCATTTTCCATCTAGGATCCAGGGCGGTAGCTAAAATATAGGCTTCATTGTCAAATATGCGGTACATATTTTTCTTTGATCCTCTACCAGCGTAATAAAATTGTTTTTTAGATCCAAATCGCTCCGTTACAGTTAGACATAAGCTTGACTTTAATGCCTTCATATAATCTACGGTACAGTCAACTGCTGCCACCGCTACAATAAACATAAATCAGTTACAAGAAATGAATGTGCTACAAATTAGCATATTATACATTACAAGTATTTACTACTAATAATGTTTGCTAGTTGGTGGTTATTACTTTTATACAAAGTAATAACTCCTAAAATTACTAAGGAGGAAGTGACTTCTTCTGCTTGCAATTCCTGTGTGAGTACGTAGAATGGATTGAGAAGTTGGCTTAATTCCAGCATTTCAATTTGAGTTTTCAACAAAATCAATTCCGGGACATTATTTTTCTTTCCATTTTGAATATGCGCTTCTTCAAGAACAGAATTTAAATTCTGTATAAAATCCACCTGTTTAAAAATGACAATCATGAAACAAACAATGTAGTTTTATGTAAAAATTAATATATAGTTAGTTCAGTTGCAAGGTAGGTTATATCCGTTCTTTTTAAATGCAAAATGGGTTATCCGCCGTTAGTTTAAATGCAATAAGCGTAAACTTTAACAATCCCGAGGATGTTGTTATTAAATTTATAGTAATTTTAAATGCTTTAAGATGCTAAATTTATTATATCATTGTTTTTTAGTAGTAATTTACTTTGCAACTGAATAATCATCAGCAACACATTTTGCATTGAGAAAAAATATGGATAACTCATCTTGAGTTGACGAACAATGTGGATAACTCACCCTACATTTCTTGTTGTGACATGTGTATTTAAGTATTATTTATAGAGGTATTTAATTTATTTAGTTACCTCCAAAAGGCGGTTCAATGCCAAAAGAAAACCATTCCAGCGGGTGTCTCCAATTTTTATTAATCCTTTTCGGGTTCTAGCTATTAGTTTTGAATTCCAGAAAGTAGATTTGTTGAAAAATGAAACCAGTTTTTCCACCTGTAGCTGAATGCTG
>JAQGAK010003686.1:0-14278 GCA_034696945.1 Lipothrix lubbocki
CCAATGTTTTGTTACACACCTGGAGGGAGGCGCCGGATTTTTGTATCCCAGATTTGGTAAATCCAAAGCAACGCTAGTGCTACGACAGTGTAAATAAAAATACTTTCAAGGGCCATTTTTCTGGGGAATTTTTTTACGCACGTTTAAAACTGTAGAGCAACTGTCTAAGAACTGGAATTTTGTCGGATAATGTTCGAAATACGTCTGCACTTCCGCAGATCCAAGTTCATTATGAAATGTGAATGTTAAATTTCTCTAAGCATGAGTTAAATAATGAGATGGTAGTAATTTTTATCTTTTGTAAATACTTAAGCCAATTGTCGGAGAAAGAGTCCAACTTTACAGTTTAGAGGTCACGGAAAAAATGGGAAAAAATGTTTGACAGAGTAGCATTTTTTACTAGATGGTGCAAGATCTTTTACTAGATCCTATGCAATGGAGTCTTATAGGCTGTGACAAAAAATCAGCAACTGATCAAACTACGAATTGCATGTAAGAAATTGAGAAGATGATTAAGCAATTACATCTACTCACATATCTAAGCTTTCATTCAGCTAAATCATTTTCATGGAGTTACTTGTGGAAACAACAAGTGACCAAAAAATTACAAATAAAGGATGATAAAAAATACGCAAACAATGCTATACGCTGTAAACTGCCTGGAGCACAATGATATGATTTTCTATTGACTTTGACAAATGATTGTGAATCATTGTCACGTCCGAAGTAAGAATGTGATGCAAAGTGCGTGTACAAAGTTCATTATTATAATCATTGCCTAAATAATACGAACAGTGTGGATATAACGATTGGCTGAGAGAGGTCAAATAATGTTAATTACAATATCTTTAATAGTTTTTTCCTGCTGGAGTAATCTGTATGTATATTTATAATTAACTAGTATAAAGTAACTGTTCGTGAATAAAATATCTTTTGCAATGCCACAATGGCTGATGTAAAAAATTATTTAGAAGATTTAATTTGAAATCTACGATTGTTTTTTTTTTACTGCGGGACAGAATGACGAGAATGTTACAAATTAAAAAAATTGAAGATATCTTAGAGATAGAAAAGAAGATGATGTCAAGTGTCTATAAATTTGGACGGATAATGAAATTTTGTTGGATAATGTCCCTATAAATACAAGCTCATTATTTAATAGTAGTAGTAGTATTCTTTATTTAAGTGTCATATAGAATCAATATAAATATTGGTTTTCATCCAGGACACAAATGAGCACAGTCAATATCGGTACAATCAAAAAACAAGCCGAGTTGTTACCATTAATTATACTACACTATATACATCATTATATTATTCTACGGTCATATCTCGAGGACAGAATGTGATGGTTAAGATTGTCAAAAAACACCTTAGGAGTTAGAATATGAATGTAAAATTGCTTAATCGAGAGCGACATCAGGAACTGAGCTGGTAGTAATTATTATCTTTTGTAAATACTTGTCTAGGAACGTGTGTCTAGGAACAAGTCCAATGTTCAATTTCGGGGGGTCAGTAAAAAACGTACAAAAAATGGAAAAGAATAAAATTTTGTGTAAGGTGTTTTTTGTTGTGTAATGGAGTTTTTAGTAAGCGTAGGTATGTAGATACTAACATTTGCATATTTATATTCTTATATATAACCTTTAAAATTATTTGAGAAGAAAATGACAGCTGATCTAACTAATATTGCATATTTATTTTAAATCATAAAGGTGATAAGCATAATATGTTGTACATTAAATTGCATAAGCTTTTTATCGCAGATTTATTATTTCAAACTACTGATACAACTGATACAACAGTCATAAGTAAAGCTTGATAAAAATACCACAATAATTCTACTCTGTAGACTACCTGAGGCATCATGATGTGTTTGTTTTGACTGTGACAATGAATTTTATCAGTAGCGCGGTAGCGTTTAGTGTAGGAATGTATAGTCGTTCAGAAAGTCGTCGTGGTTCAAAACTTCTTTTATAACTTCGTAACCATTTATAGCAACTGGAAAAATTAATTTTCAGTATAATACGTTACGTACATTTTGTGATTCGATATTTATAATTGACTTAAAAATAGTGTCTTACGAGTATTTACAACCCCAACTTTTACGAACATGATATTTCCATATTTCTTCGATAAGTTGTATAAGGCTCTGTAAGGATACGTAAGCATCTTGTTGCTGAATTTGCCAGATATTTCCTATCAGAGGTAGCTGAAGTGGTCCTAAAATAAGGTAGAAATTGTACGAGCCTCAAAAGTATTTTACTCACAGTGACCAATGTTTTGTTACACACCTGGAGGGAGGCGCCGGATTTTTGTATCCCAGATTTGGTAAATCCAAAGCAACGCTAGAGTTATGACAGTGTAAATAAAAATACTTTCAAGAGCCATTTTTCTGAGAAAAATTTATTTACATCACACACAAGACATGGACGCCCAAATGCCAACTACATAAAACTGGATTTTCATGGATGGTGTTCCTATATTTATATACGTCTGAACTCCCGTGAAACCAAGTGCATTATGTAATGTGAATGTAAAATTGCTTAATCCAGAGGTACATAATGAGCTGATAGTAATAATACAATAATAATTATTATTATTGTATTTATCTTATAAACACTTTTGAGAAGTGTCTACAATCAGTCCAAAGTTTCAGTTTGGAGGTCAGGAAAAAAACAGAACAAAATGTATAGGCAAGAGTAAACAAAGCTTAGGCTTTGTAATAAAGAGGTATTATTGATATGATATATGATATGAGTTATAGTAGTAAATTTATGTTTTTATCCTCATTGAAATGATTTGGCACAAAATAGCAACGGATCAAATTATGTATTGCATGTAGCATGTAGCGAAAAACCGCTGGAGATGATTAAGCATTAACTACATCCACTTGCATAAGCTTTTAGCTAAATCATTTTCACTTTACTATTTTTACTTGTGGACACTGCAAGTAATGAAAAAATTACAAATAAAGAATTATTAAAAAATAGCACAACAATGCTATACCCTGTAAAATGCCTGGCGGGCCGTAATATGATTCATTTGACAGTGACCGTCAATTCCAAAAAAAGAATATGATGCATTGCGTCTAAAAAGTTCTGTAATCATTGCCTAATGATAAGAGCAGCGTGGGTGTATAGAATAAGGCTGGTTGATAGAGAGCAAATGATGTTAATGTTTACATTACATTAAAAAGTTTCTTCTGCATTTAATCTGCATCTATAACTAAATATTATAGATGAAATATCTGTTGCACGTTGTAATACAACAGCAACAAGTTAGAAACATTTATTTTGAAATTACGATTTTTTTGTAGTGCGTGACAGAATGAAAATGATAACTAAAAATGCATGATATCTCAAGTGCCTAGATAATTATTGTATTGTGTGCATTTCGTCGCATCCGCATCATTTTATATCCCGGAATGGTACACAAATTATGTACAGGTTGTACAACATAGATGTACAATAGGGACCATATGTATGTAAATGCGCTCCATCACAACAAATATTACGCCTACTTCCTAAATCCAAAAGTAACAAAAACACATTAAAAACCGAAAAATCAGTCTCAACGATATGGATAAAATTTTGATGGTTCTGGTGGTATCTAAACCTTTATAGAGTAACGGCGATTCTGCGTTCCGTATAATCATACAATTTAAATGCTTGTTTCAATTTAATTGAAACACTTTAACCTTAGCTATTCGCAAGTAATAATTAATTCAAAACAAAATTGTAAACATACGCCGAATAGTCAAATCTGCAGAAAATAAATGTATGTATATTTAAAAATAAGAAATACATATGTACGATATTCACGACGTGATTTAATCACGCGACCGTAACAAACACAAAGTAATATAATTACCAGTTCACAATCCAGCAAACTTTAGTTAAATCTATTCATTTTGTAATTTAATTTTCGCTCCTACCATTATCGTACTTGGAGCTATCTATAGAATATTCTAGAATATAATTTTTGTTGTATAGGTGAACATCCATAAAAATGTTCATATTCATTCATGTTCAATTCATGTATTTCAACTTGCTTAGAGTCGTTTTCGCAATAGAATTTCAAAATGCTGTGGCTGCAATATACCACCCATAATTGGTTCGGAATCAAATACTTGACCATCCTTGGCAGGAAGGAAATCATATTTTTGTACCAATTGAGTCACGAAAGCAAATATGGTCGATTCAGCAATGGTTTCTCCTATGCAGTTTCTTCGGCCTGTAAAATGTAGTAAATAAAACAAAATATATCAAGTCAAAATAGGTAGATAAAGTTGTGTAGAGAGCAGAAGGAATAAAGCAGTACCTGTTGAAAAGTTGATCACTCTTTCGGAATGTATGATGTTATTTTTATCGTCGAGGAATCTTGATGGACGGAAGTTGAATGGATCACCCCAAAAGTCACTATCCATCATAGCACTATAGAGGTTTCCAATAACCATGGTATCCTGGAAGAAAATTAAATAACTATATAAAATATATATAAAATATGTTTTGTAAATATAACTAGTGATGTGCATTTGTTCTTTGAAATTACCTTAGGAATAATGTATTTACCAAGCGGCGTATCCTTGTATACTTTTCGGGGGACAATTGGGACTATATGATTACGACGATGAAGTTCTAGTATAACGGCTCGTGCATACGGCAAACTGTGTAAAAATTATGTAATGATGAGTACGAAATTTCGACACTTTCATGACTGAGATTCTCCACAACACAATAATTGTGACGAGACAGTTGTTGACACAAAATAACAAAAATATCTTATTTACTTTGGTTTATCATCCAAAGTAGCTAAACGCTCTTTGCCGATGACTCTATCAAGTTCCTGACGTAACTTTTCTTGAACTTCCGGATACATTGTCAGCCAAAGCGTCGCCCATTGCAATGTAGTAGAGGTTGTGTCACTGCCTGCCAAGAATAGGTCGTACATGGTGGCCAGAAGTGCTTCCTCTGAAATAATGCAAGAGATTATTTGTTGAAACTGTCTAGATATATACGTATTTTCAATAGAATTCTCACGTCTTTCGAATTATTAAAATACCATTGAAAACTTCTCGATCTTCAGCAGTAACAATTTTATCTGATTCCATGTGCTGCAAAAATGCTTCTATAAAACTGTCTGGGTCCGTTTTGTAAGTTCCACGGGCCCGAATTTCATTCACAAGCTCCTAAAG
The DNA here is from genome assembly GCA_034696945.1 of Lipothrix lubbocki. Lineage (NCBI taxonomy): Eukaryota > Metazoa > Arthropoda > Collembola > Symphypleona > Sminthuridae > Lipothrix > Lipothrix lubbocki. Next base: position 5,198 of record JAQGAK010003686.1, read on the forward strand.
ATGTAAAAGAGTTCAAAATGAGCCTATTACGGGTAGCATACATCATGAGTAATTCAATGCGTTTCAATACAAATAACTTCCATAAATCTTACGTAACTTAACAAATAAAGTATGTATGTAGAGTATGTATACATATATAGTATTAATAGAATGTAAATAAAATGTAGTACATCTGAAAAGTTAAAACAGTAACACATACTTTCAAGAATTGCTGAATTTCATCATCGGTTTTAGTCATAACGTCAGTATTAAAATATTTTGGGAACCATTTTAACAAAACGGGATAGGCGGCCGTAACTCCCTCCATGATTTTTGCGGCCGATGTCCAATCGGCGATGAGATTTACCAACTTAATGACCCTGGGGTCCTTTTGGTCAAATCTCGTGCCAGCCGCAGAAGCCCATGCAATATTTACACTTGGAATCCGGAATAGTAAATGTGGTTCGACGATTCCTTTGTTTTGCTCAATAGCCTGATCAAGTATCTGCGTTAACTCATGCATTTCTGTGTCAATAAACTTTTGTTGGAACACTTTTTTTCCGAAACCAAAGTCTCGTAAATTTCGCATGGAAAATCTTCGCGTTGGTTTCCAAACTTCCGTGGAACCGGCTAATAAACCTAGAAAAGTGTAAATAGTTAGTCTAACCTTTTTTAGTGTTTACCATATTTTTCATGGCACTCACTAAGTTGTTGGCACGTTATTTTTGCTAAAATCGGTGAATTTTATTTATTTATGGAATTATTATGGAATTTTTATTTTGGTAAAATAGGAGGACTCTTACCAATTCTTTTTCCGAACGATCTGTGTAGAAAAAAATCAGCGTCAAAGCGATTCAGAAAGTCGTCATGGTTCATAACTTCCTTTAAGATTTCGTAGCCATGTATTGCAACTGGAAAAAATAATTTTGTGTAAAACTTGCCACGTACATTTTGAGATTCATTATTTACAATTCACTTGAAAATACTACTTACCAGAATTTACAACCCCAACTTTAATGAACATTGTATTTCCATATTTCTTCGATAAGTTGTGTAAGGCTCTGTAAGGATACTTTGCATCATGTTGCTGAAGTTGCCAGATATTTCCAATCAAGGGTAGCTGAAAGGGACCTAATATTAAGTAGGAATAATGAGCATCAATGATATGGTTATTCTTTTTTTTTGATTCATTCTATCTATTTAATCTATCTCTATTTAATTCATATCGACTAATGTAGTTTTTGTAACATACCTGGAGGCAGGCGCCGGTTCCTTGTATCCCAGATTTGGTAAATCCAGAGCAACGCAAGTCCTACGACCGTGTAAACGAAAACACTTTCAAGGGCCATTTTGCGACGAATAATGCAAAATTTACACGCGGGCAATCGAAGTTCCCAATTGAACTAGTTTTTTTTACCGCTGATGTTCCTAAATACGACTGAACAAAATTCCGCGGATCCAAGCCCATTATAATGTGAATTTGGAATTACTCAATCATTTGTCAAATGTACGATTGGTTGTGGTTGTCAATAATCTTTTGTAAACACTTATGAGAAGTGTGCTGGAAAAGTCCAACGTTCACGTTTGGAGGGCAGTAAAAAAAACTGAAAAAATGTAGGGAAGAATAACATTTTGTAGGCACTTATAACTTGAGCAATGCAGTCTTATGTACCCAATGTACAATTATGTGCTCCTATTTTTATAATCAGAAATGAGTTTGCACTAATGATAACAGTAGAGCAAAAGATTATTGCATTTAAAAAACCATTTTCCAAGATGATAAAGCTTAATGCATTCATCCAATTGCATAAACTTAGCTATCACTGTCACAGATTATGTGAAACTACAAGGGGAAAAAAAAGTTGCAGATATAACACAATAAAAAATACCAAAACAACACGACTGTGTAAACTAACCTGGAGCAGCTTAAAATTATCGTTTGACTTTGACAATGAATAATTATTAGTAGGGGACAAGTCCAAAATGTTGTGCAAAGAGTGTCAAGAATAGTTCTAATCACTTCCTATTGATAACATCATGGAAATATAAGCTAAGTAAAAACATTTATTTACTTTTTCCTACTGTACATTTTTTTACGTATTTTAAATTGAATAGTATGTAATTTAATCATTGTCGGCTAGTACAAAATATCTGTTGCAATACAAAAGAGGTAAACAGCCATGGTTTATGCAATTACTACCATATTTATACGTACTTGTAGTACGTGGCTAGTTACATGTATGCCATTTATGTTTAAAAATACTCGTGATGAGTGCAATATTAATTCACTTATCACTTATATGTACACATAAATGTAAACTGAAATACAGATAATAGAGAAACGAAATAGCTTATACGAAAATCAACCTGCAAGTTTAAACCATATGTTCCATGACTACATAATAACGTTAATACAACAATAATATTACTCTCCAAAATTCATAGAGTTCAAGTTAAATCCATACTTAACCATCGTATATTGAGACTTGAGACTACGGTATGTACCTTTCTGAAATTAAATGTTGAATGCATGAGATATTAGAGTTAACGCATAACTTTATTCTAGTCAGAAACAAAAATCTGATAAATGCAGAGTAATAGGAACAAAATAATAGGGTAGTTCGTCTTCAAGCTGAAGCAATGCGTGCTTGAATCCTCGATCGAATCTTGTCCAACGCGGACGACATTGGAGATTCACCCACCGGAGATATCTTAATCCGTTTCGAAGTTTGTCCAAAACTTGAAACAGACTCTGGAGAAGTTCGACCACTAACGCTTGGCTCAGCTTCCCAGGGAACTGGAGTATTATTTCCGGAAATTTCGCACGTCTCGTACCCGTAAATTCTCTTCGGGGGCTAAACACCATTAACCAAATATTAAAAGTTTGATAATTAATAAGTACTGATAACTGTGACATTAATACTGCTAAGTATGTACTTACAGGAGCCTTGGCTTGGACAATGTGAAGTTCTTCACTTTCAACGAAGTTATATTCACCATCCTCAAGACACTGATTTCCCATGATGATGTCGTCATATGCGAACTCATTTCCCTTGTCATTCAACGCATCGAAAGCTCGTTTTGCAGCGCAGTACTTCGCAAACTTCAAGTAATAACTGGAATCTGAAAAGACAAAAAACTTCCATTGCGCTGAAACTTCAACCTATTCAAATATTCAGCAACAGCGATGATGCAATTAAAATTCGAGAAAATTCACAAATGTCAACTGGTTTGTAACACGTAGCTACTGACTTTCTCACAGAAGATATAAATATAATCAATAATACCTATTCCAGAACTAACAACGTGTCTCCAAAAGCTGGATTCATCATTCATGATCTATACTTCCCTTAAATGAATTAGAATTGAAAGTAAAATTGTTTCTTAAAGTTTTTTCACCTGTGAATTCCCGATCATCAATGAAAATAGTAAACTTGTACTTTTCACGCCCGTGCATAAAAAGCACATCTTCAGTGTAAACTGGAGGACTGTAACCCAAACGATTGCATAGCTGCTCCAAAGCAACCAAGACGAACGGGCTAATTCGACAGCCTTTTGGAACAACACAGTTCGGAATGGACACATGAGGTTGCTCCATTTGGAGATTATTTATGAAGTCCAAAGCTCCGGATTCCTTCGCCAAAGCTTTCCGCGGGCCTTCTCCCTTTCCTAATTCCCATGATTAATCCTCAAATTAATATTGATTGATAGTTGATGAACAAAAGCCATAAATATTTATAATTATTGTAAACCTAAAACTTTGCCATCCTTGTCACGACCATCATAATAGCAGGCTCTCCAACGACGCTCTCTAAACTGCGGGTGACCCTCATCCGCCATTTCACTCATCTCCAGTACAATGACATGTCCTCTCTCCGAAAGAATCCGCAGACCCGATTGCGGAGTCAGCGTTACCGTCCCTTTCTCCTTCCCCACGCTCCGAGGTTTTGCAAACATAAAGTCATCCGTCTTCCTCTTCACAGTTACCCGAGTGACCTGCGTCTCTTGTATTTCCTGAATTTCTTCGATTTCTATAAAATATCAATAAATAATATTTCCAATTAAATATATATAAACTTCATCAACTCCCTCATTCCTCCGCAGTCAAGCTAATTATAAATTTTGCGTGTCATCAAGGCCCTTAATACACAGATTTCCAACTTTTCTTTAAAAAAAAAACAATATTACATTTAAGAATATAAAAATATTCTCTAAAATAAACTGGAATAAGATTCTAATCTTTAAATTGACAAATATACTAAAATTATAATTAATGTAAATAATAGCATTAAATAAATAATATAATAAAAATAAAAAAGCCCAGCTTCATCCATATTAAACAACTTACCAACTAACTCCGACTCCATCATTACCACAAAATCAATAAAAACGCCGAGAAATAAAGCAAAATAAGACGCAACGGGAGGACTCAAGAGGTTAAAAATATTATTTTTTTATTTTTTAAACGGGGCAAATAAGGCCGTTCCCAAGAAATTAAAAACGCAAAGAACTGATGACTAATATTACTACGCAATTAGAATCTACAAAAATAACTAATTAATTGCAATATTTCTGTAATATTAAATCAAGAATTTAATGTGCAAACGCAAAGTTAAAGGTTAAAACTCTTCACAGTCAACAGCAATGCAATGCATTACAAACGCATGGAGTTTGTTTTGTTAATTTTGGAATTTTGGTTCGGTCTGACGTGCTTTGGCGTCGTGTGGGGGCCAACGAAGGGAAATGAAGGGAACGTCGTTTCGTTCTTGAAAATAATTCCTCCAAAAATATTCACATGAACTCCACATGCAAATTATGTGCCGCACATTCTTTGCACATGCATTCTGCTTTGGAATTAAAATATTCCTTCCTTTACAGCATTATTCAGCAATTTAATGGCATCCTTGAAAACGTTTGTTGAATCCAAGCTCAAACGTTACTTTACATATCGCTATTTGAGGTGCAAGATGGGTTATCTCGATTTGTCTTAAATGCAAGATGGGTTATCGACCATCATTTTGCTGCAAAGTGGGTAAACGGGTTTAAAAAGCCACGAAATATATTTACCCCAAGGCATTTAAAATTAATAAATATATTTGATAAAAATTTAGGGTTGTTAAGTTGAGTTAAGTTGTTGTTGAGTTAACCCATCTTGCATTTAAGAAAAATGGAGATAACCCACTTTGCATCTCAAGTAGCGATATACTTTATTATTTATTAGTATAGTTTATTCGTTGCTTTCAAGAGATAAATAATTTTGTATTTTAGAATGTCATGTAAATTGCTGACCATAAATTAGTATACAGGTAAAATGTAAAGGTATTTTAAGTAAATTATTATTTTTGTTATTATTTAAGTATGTCATTGTTCATAGAGGCAAATATAACTATCTACACAGTTGCGAAAAATGCAAGAATGACAATCATTGAAAATGATCACAAATACTCACAAAATGAAAAACTGCATGGCCTTTGTTTACATTGTCATCAGTATAGCGCATTTGTTTGGCAAGTAAAATCCCACTGCTGCTGGAAAACTCGAGTCTTGCATGTAGTAGAAAGGGGGAATATTCCAGTTTTGACCTCATATGTGTCTTTGCAATGGTAAACAAACGGGATAGTTACTTTTGCATTCCCAGCTTAAAAAATAGTAGAAGAGAAGCTGTATATAGTCATTCTTGAATTTTAGCCACTGTGGGGATAGTTATATTTGCCTCTTCATAACGATGATATGTTAACATAGTATGAACTACTTGTAATTATACTAAAGTAGGTATTTAATTAAGGTGATAAAAGTCGGTATTATAAAATGAAAGTAAAAATGAAACTTGACTGCATATTCTGTGGATATGAATGAATTTTGGGGTAAGATGAGAACATACCTACTTAACCAGGTACTTAATTATACTTACGGCTTGGATCACTATAATTAAATTAAGTACAGAAATAAACCAATATGGCAAATGTTAATAAATTGACTTGTTAAAAGTTGAAATGTTAAAATGTACATACATACCTAATTTCTTGTACTTATATCTTACTTATAATCAATAATGGTCTCTTCTGCATAAATAATTGTTTCTTTATTTAAACCCGTTGATCTTTATTGTATGTACATAAAGTCTAATGTAATACGTTTAAGTGTATGAGGTTCTCGTAGACTCAGGTCTGAAAGATCAAATTCAATGTCGATTATGTAGGATAAGCCGGTGATGTTCGGGATTTCGGGTCCCGCCAATCATACTGCCTTCTAAGGAGTGCACTGGTTCGTCATCCGGCATGGTAATATGAAGATTGTGGACGATGTTGGAGAAGAAGAGGAAGAATTCATCCCGAGCGAGTGATTCTCCGAGGCAGGAGCGCTTGCCGACACCGAAGGGAAGCCAGGAGGCTGTATTCCTAATGACGGTCTTTTCGTCCGGGGAGAGGAATCTCTCTGGACGGAAGACTTTGGGGTCTCCCCAAAATTTGGTGGACATATGGGCGGCATAAATATTCGCGAGGACGATGGTATTTTTCGGGATGAAGTAACCCTTGAAAGTGACATCTTGGGTTGTGGCATGGGGCGTCCCGATTGGAGCGATGGTACTCATACGCATTATTTCCAGCATTGTTGCTTCGACGTAAGGTAATCTGTGTGTAAATTAAATAATATTAAAAATTATTATTATAGTTTAAAAAAATGATTTTGCTATGTTGATTACTGAAGGAAAGTTTGAGACAAGAAATTGAAGTATATAGTTATATTTATTTCTCAAAATAATTTTTAGGCAAAGCATACTTGGGTCTATCTGATAAGTTCACTTCTCTGTTCCCCACAACCGTTTGGATCTCCTGAATTAGTTTTTCCTGCACTTCTTGGTGCTGCCCTAGAAGAAATAACGCCCAATTTAACGTTGTGCTAGTTGTTTCTGAGCCGGCAACGAAGAAATCCACAAGTGTGGTGATTAAGTCAATCTCTGGAATTTAAAAAAGTACATAAGTATGCAACGTATTCCATACTTTTGTATATTATGCGTATAAAAACAGGTCATGTATGTTTAGTTGATTGTGAACCTTCAAATCCGTCAATTTTTGTTGATTCCTCTAGCATAGCGTCGATGTAGTCTCGTGGCTGGCCTATCTGCATAGTTTCCTTATGGTTTTTGATAGTTTCCCCAATAAATTTGAACAGTTTTTCCTTAAATCTGTCGGATTTGTCATGGAAGAGAACCCGAAATTTGTTCCTGAGCACAACTAGCCAAGGAAATATAAAGTAGAAAGGACGGATACCGCTCAAAATCACTGCGAAGAAGCTGAAAATAGAGCAAAGGCAATTTTGTATCTGTATAAGTATAACAATATTCATCAATTTTTGGAGACAACATATGGATTTTTAATCCACTACAAATTTTGCAGGTAATGAGTTACTCTTGGAAGACTGCCATCAATGACTGCAGTTCGGGATCATTGTGATCGTAGCGTTCTCCAGCTACAATCGACCAGATAACATTGAATGCAGCGGGGTTGAAAAAGTTGTGGGTAACGATGGGCGTTCCAGCTGTCTTCTTGAAATGAAGTAATACATCCTTGACCTCTTCCATGATTATGCCTTCCGAAGTTCGTTTTGCAAAACCAAAATCACGAAGTGTCCGTAGAGTAAAACGGCGGTGGTCAAGCCATTTCTGGCCATAGCTGAATATGAGACCTGTGGGTAGTAAGTATTACGAAGACAGTATTAAAAATAGATAAGAGAGCTTATACGTAAGAAGAGTATCTCTGTATATGTCCTGATGATGAAATAGGATCATGCCCGCTTATTACCACTGTTGCACTTCGAAATGTCTTTATCCACAAGTCCATTAAATCCATATCTCCCACTGAATTCAGCCTTGCTAAAAGCCTCCCTAACATCATCTGGATTGTTTAAATACACCAGCCTGCGGTAAATCAAAGCAACTTTATAACTTTACTCATATTGATGCATGTAATCACTGAACAATTCGAGATAAAACATGACTTTGTATTCTGAAAAAAGGATTTAAACACATTACCAATATGATCCCATCCGTAGTCCAATGATTTCCCCATAATCTTTCTCTAGAGCCATGGCTACCTTAAAATTTTCTACTCCCAATTGAATTGCATTCCCAAAAATGGGTACGCCTGGAGGACCTGCAAGTGGATAAGTACGTATATGAAATTGGATAATAGTGAGCCCATCATGACTTCACATACAATTAATACCACGTTATTTTAAACAATTATCTACCGTCTACCGAATAACCGAATTATATTACCTGGTGGAAAGTTCTTCGGTCGAAGTTTTGTTCTCCATAAGTACATAAACAGGACAAATGTCACAACTGTCAGAAGATAAACCGAAATCATCTTCTCTGATGCTTGTCGAATTTTACCTAAAAATGTATTTTATGGAAATTTTTGTATTATTTAGTTTTAGACAGTGATCTGAACTGTTATTTGTAGCACTGGCCAGTTGCTCACATGTCATGAGAAAGTCCTTGCTATGACTAGACAATAGATTATGATAAGAAGGGTACTTACGATTAGTAATTGTACTATTATTTTATATGAGTGAGTACTGATTGTACTGTGATAATGACATTTTGAAATTTCTGGAGACATGTATGCAGATGCAGTGTTAAGTATTCTTTCATCATGATACAACCACTTGTTATTCGTATGTATCTATAATTACCAGTATGAACGTTTAGATTGAGCTGGCTTCACTAATAATTGATAACGCGGATGTTGTTGACAATGTTATTCAATTATTCAAATAGTTACTTATTTTTTGAAGCATGATATGCATATTATGCAATTAAAATACGTAGGTAATTTCATTGATTCGAAACATGATTCTTTGAAATAACGTGGCGACTCTCTCAAATGTCTGAACACGAATGCTTCTCATAATGGGATCCTTTGTCCTTTGTTTCGAATATATCATATTTATTATGCTAAACTATAGTATGTTTAGTACCTGTGTATGCGCATACAAAACAAGCTTAAAAGAAGGTAATAATAAATAATAAATAAAACTTAAACAGCAACCGAGAAGCTAAAAAAATAATTTAGGGTGTTAAAAACTTCGTAAAAAAAA
>JAQGAK010003687.1:0-14274 GCA_034696945.1 Lipothrix lubbocki
ATTACAAAAATTATTACAAAAATTATTACAAAAATTATTACAAAAATTATTACAAAAATTATTACAAAAATTATTACGAAAATTATTACGAAAATTATTACAAAAATTGTTGCAAAACGTTGCATTATTAAATCTTTAATTTTCAAAGCAATTATTTTAATTTCATACCTGCGACTCCTCGTCCTTCCAGGCAGCGGCATTACCGGCGGGGCCAGCATTTCCGTTTCAGAATCATCCGTATCAGTATCATCCGAATCCGTATTATTTTCTAGCTCATGTAAAGCTTGGAAAATACTTGGATCAACTATTTCCCTACGATCCGGAACTCGAAATAATTCATCCGAAATCGGATCAATAATTAGTCTGAAAAATCCTTGAAATGCATTAGCAATTCTAGAAGGTTGACTGCCATTAGTTCCTGCAGCGGACTGAGTTTCAAATCTGGAGTAATTGTTTAAACTGTTGATCATCAAGGAAAAATTCAACTTCACAAAAACTTTAATGAAAATACGACAAATATGATTATTTAATTCTTGTGCATTTATTACTTTTAGAGTAACAAATCCTTTCCGAAGTGAAAAATAATAATGGCATTTGCTGTATATTTTTTGTACTCTAATTAACTCACATGCTGCCGCAAATCTTTATTATCCGTGTAAATTTTATCACCTGGTCCCGCGGAACTTCTTTGTCCCATGAATTAGACACTGACTTTTGAACTGACGTACAGGATATTTAATAAAGAAGAACACTTGACTTGGCATTAATTTTGTTTAATTATAAATTTAAACACGGAATTACCGATCTCCACAGAAAATTCTCATTAAATTAAACTAAAGTTTTACAAACTCCCTGACAGCAATAGCAACAAGGATGATTTGGGAACTTAAAATAAATGCGGCAATATTGTTAAAATGATTTACTTGTACAAATGCACAAAAACAACTAGAAACAGATTATGAACAGCCAATTTGCATTTCTCCTGCTTTTATGCGTCTCAAATTTTGAAAATAAATCCTGAGGCTGAAAAAAACTTTCAAATATTTTGTCTGTTTATTTTTATTCTTGGGATTTTTATTATATTCAAAGAATATTGTTAAGCTGAACCATTTCAAATGCATTGTTGGCCTGGCCAGGGTCAGGGTTACGGTACCTGAAGTACTTTACAAGTTTGAGACCCACAGCAATCAAGAGAAAAATCCCCAACAATGCCCAAGTTCCTGGAATTAAAATCCCAAAATACCATAAAAACAATGAACAATTTAAACTGGCGCCACACAAAAATGCATTTTCACCTGCCAACAAGAATTCACAAAGGCTTCCGCCGTCGTCAGGAGCCCAATTTCCAGCTTCATTGCATTCGGAAGGGTCGATAATGATTTTTCTCATGGACCCATCCCACATGGAAAGATCAGATAAGCAGCAGGGACGGAAATTCCCAAGCACGTCGTCCTTTCCCTTGACTTCCAGGTAAACCAGCTTTGCCATTGTGCAGGAAATGCACGTAGTCTTGTTACAAACTACAAACGAAATAAATAATTGTCTAAAATTACTTTCTACCTGTTATCCCAAAATAACCAATATTTTTGTAAGTAAACAGGTCCTTACATTCCATCATGACAGTTGAGAATGCTGCTTTTAGGAGTGTAAAGGAAAAGTTCTCCCCTACACAATAAAAATTAATGGGCTCCTTAATGGTTGACAAAGGTTCAAGGATCAAATACCTCGGACCCTTCACACATGACTGCTCACATTATGTTTTACTGCATTATTTCACAACTGTATAGATTTTATTTCATGTACTGACGTTGCTACACTTTTTACAGCACCAAGTTTTGACTTTATTTATGGACGGATCATCTTCATTTCATTTATAAATAAACATGTTTCAAAAATAATTCACATTATTTACACTGTAATCAACAACCTATGCATAACATTCAAAATATTACCAATTAATTCATCTTGAAATTATTTTTTCAAATTATCCGCTTTATCATTACAAGAAATAATTAATTTCATTTAAATTTAAATAAAATTGAGAGAAGTATGTATCAGTCTTGAATTGCAGATCATCAAATAATTCATAAACAATTAGCTCCAATAATTACACAGCGGAATCATCAGGCTTCACTCTCGGAGGGATTCCTTCCACGTCTTCAAACCCACGAAAGCTTGTCACAGAGTCTAATAAAATTTCACTCTCCGTCTTCTTCTTCCTTTTTGTTTTTATTGGTGGTGGAGGGACTCCGGAAGGGCCAGCTTGTGGGGACATCTCAACTGGAGCGGGGATAGGAAGAACAGCAGCATCTTCAGCAGCAGCAGGAGCAATATTTTGATTAACTGGAAGGAGTTCCGGCATATCATCTGGAATAACATTCGCTAATATATTGACTGGCGGCGGCGGCGGCGGCGGCGGAGGTGCAGGGCCATATACGTAATTCGGATTAGGGATTCCACCCATCGGTCTTGGTGGTGGCGGCGGCGGCTCCGACCTTTGTCTCCGTCTCAGGTTTCTAAATACTGCAATAAAAGTATCATTCGCATTAAAACACCTTCACGCGGTTGAATTTAGTTAATGTTTTACAAATATTTGAAAAATTATTGAACTCACTATTTGCATGAAATCTCCCCCTCTGAATCAATTCCGCATCCTCCTCATCTCGTCTTTGCTGTCGCAATCTCGAATATCGGACAATCGGGGGCTCATAGTAATTTTCCAGCAACTCCTGCATTTCCTCCGGCCGAGGTTCCTTCCTCCGACCAAGAAAATAAAACAGCCCAAGAACTCCGGCAGCTCCCACAATCAAGGCCAAAATTACAGAAATAACTGCATTAACAAAATAATACAAATATTAAATTAATTTATTTTTATTGTTGTTATACAAATTGTTATTAAATTAAAATAATTATTTAAAAAACCCACTGGTTATCGTAACGTCTGTCCGGTAAATAATTTCGGGAACTACTACGGTCTTTTCACAGTTCGGATAGGAACATTCACCTCCGGGTAATACAAAGCCTTTCATATATTTCATATAGGCCAAAATTTCAACACATCGTGACTCTGCTGCTTCAAAAATGACCCATGTGCAGTTTCCCAATAGGCAAAACCCGCACTCCTTCCTTAAATAACAGTCTGTTACTGTAAAATAAAAATTTAAATTAAATATTAAAATTAAATCAAATATGTAACAACGTAGAATATTATTATTGATTGTGCGCTGATGAAGAATAGTTGGATCAAAAAGCTCCGCGAAATTAAATAATAATTTGCTCTTTCACGTAACCGTAAAAATAAATTACTATTTGGAACTTTTTAAAAGAATTTAAAATTGTACAACAGAATAGTTCAGTATTTATACAAATTAAAAAAAACTAACATTTTCTTGCCATTTGTACGGGTTTCGGATCAACATAAATCGGACTCGTTTTGCGAGGAAATGCGTCGCTACCGGAAGCTCGCGATAAAAGTGAAAACGACAATAAAATTCCAGCAGCGGTTTAAAAATCCACCGAGCCGAATTTCCAAACATAGAAAGCCCAGACTTCCTCCAGAAAATTGTCAAACCAATCTTGATCTTTCAAAATTTCCTTCATATGCTGGAGCTTCTTATACTGATTTTTCTTTCCCTGTTGAAATACAAAACACGCTTAATTATAATATTTTAATTTTGAAAAAAAGCATAACATTGGGTACGAGCTAAATTCACAATATACAAAATTATAATAAAAATACAAATGACTACATTTTATATACAAAACAAATAAATATCAAATAGAAAATAAATAAATAACAATTACCAAAAATGGATTTAATTAAAATTAAATACTTACTGGTTACTATGCAAAACATTCCAGACAATTCCCTTTGCCAGGATTTTCTTAGAAATGGTAAGATACTGCTCACACTGATTGGCGATGGAATTTGTCTTTGCCTTCTTAATCTTCTGCTCCTTTCGATTTACGGTTGGTGTAGCGTGTCGATTAGTCTGTAACAAAAAAAAACAAATAATTTTCTATTTCAATAATAAAAATTTAAATAATCCACTTTGTTAAAAATTGTTTTTAAATAAAATAAATTACAGAATTAAATTAAATTTATGAAATTGTGACTGATAAATTAAGTCATTAAAAAATTTAAATTAATTTCACAAACAAATAATTAAATTTTCAAAATAGCATTTCATAAATCAAGTCAAATAAATAATAATAAATGAAATCTGATAAAGTATTTTGCCTTACACGAAATTCACTCCGATCCCGGTACTGCTGTTTTCAGACCCCTCAGTTTCTCGGGCACAAGATTTGCAAATCTGATTCTCATGAGAATTTTTCAGGAATAAAAAATAAAATAATAAAAATAATAAATTTTAGTAATGGTTTAATCCGCAATAAATCGCCGCCTAAACTCCAGCGAGACGAGAGAAAGAGACGCTTGGGCAATAATTCAAACTTCCTGCCAAGCCCAACTCAGCTGTTCACTTTTCAAGGATAACAAATGTATGCTTGTATTCCTTCCCCATTCCACAGTCATAATGTATATATCATATGTACAATACAATGCCATAGCAAAGATACCATATAAACCTTAACATCCCATATAGGCGCCATATTAACCATACCAGCTGGTACGGCCGCCATGTTTTTTTTACCATTCCCTTCCATTTTTATACTACTTATGATTTGCGGGCCGAAAGGATCTCCTACAGAGAGTGTGCTCTTATTTGTAGATCTCTTATAGCAAGACTCTGGTGTATGTTGCCGCGTTTTGAGTTATTTTTCGGGGGACCAGTTGCAAAGGGGCTATCCATATGTGAACCTAAAACCAAGATGGGATATCTATTGTCTTTTAAAGCATCAATTAGAGTCCATTAAAAATTTACATTGAAGAAGGTTATATAAAAAATTTTAACTGCAAGAGGATCGTAAATCAGTAAAATTATCTAACTTTGCAGTTAAAATGATAGTGGAAGTCCTACCTTGCTACTAACTCCCGTTGAATTAGCCTACTTTGCAACAACGATTTGATAATATTAATCAAATTTTTTCGAGGGCATGAACATTTTCTATGAATTTCTGACCTTTGACTATCTTTACTAGTAAAATAGGTCGATGCTACGATAGGGATTCCCTTTTTCTGTGAGTTAAGTCTTTGGAAATGCCACGACAAAAACAACTTCATTGTCATAGTTTTTTGCTAATCAGCAGGATTATTTCCATATAAATATTCGTTGTCTTTTAAGGTCAATTTCAATACATTCTGGGCAAAATTGACTATATGTAAATATGAACTTTTCTGCGGAAGTGATTGCAAATGCAAAGTTCTATATCCGCATGTCTTATTGATAGTGATACTGCTTATGGGGATTCTATTGCAAAATGATTAAATTCATGTGAACTTGACGATTATGAACTCAAATGCAGCTCCTTATCACAGACATGTCTATTTACAGTTTGTATATTAGTTCAAAGGTTAAAACAACAAGAGAGTTCTCAGACATTCTGCTTCACGTTTGCCCATGTAACTAAATACAAAAACGTCATACTATTTTATCATAATCTCTCATATGTACGCATATGTTCTATGTATGTAAATGTCACTGAATTTATTTGCACCCACATCAACATATTTGCTTAATAATAACGTCAATACATACATACTTACACGATACATTTATATTCCTGCCTTATGATTATTTCGCAGGAATCAGTTATTTATAAGAAATTGATGAATCCGCAGGATTGATTGTATGAATATGCAGATGTATTGGCTTAACTTAATTAAAATGCACTTGCCTTTTCCCAATATGCAAGAAAGTAGTTGGGATGGATCATATCCTTGGAATTATTTGCTTTAAGATTCCCTATATTAGCCGATAATAGATTCCTTTAAATGATTTTTCTTGAAATATCCACGGATTCTTGGAATCTATTTTGTTGGCGAAATTCACTTCATCGTGATGACCAAAATGATTTTTCCTGTAATATTTATATATGTTAGAGCAGCTTTATATTTCATTTGCAAGTATTTTGCACTGCCTATATATAGAAATTTTAAAAAGTGTTTGTGTCAGTATTGATTTGCTTTTCACATTGTTTGTTTAAAAATAAAATTCCTTTAGTTTAGTTTCTAATTATATTATTAAAGTGTTGGTGCTTACCCAACCCGCACAATGGAAATCTTTATTATAAAACATTTCCTAGTTTTATTCTTTGCCTTTGCAATCTTGACAATTTCGACTTGTCAAGAGCAAAATGTATCGTCCAACGATGTGGAAGGAGACTTAGACGATAATCCTCGTGGTAAGGCAAAACTTTACAACTACATAAAATCTCTAACATAATTATTTATGTGTTTGTTCTTATTTACTGAAAATTGTCAATTTTAGATATATAAACATTTGTGAGAATTGTCATTAGAGTGAACAATTATAACTTCAATTCGATATTTCTAATGATAAATATCATTCACAGCTTGGATGGAAACCCTCGGGGCAATAGAGGAATTCCAGGAAAAATTGGTTGAGGAAGCTTCGAAATTCTACGAAAAAATTGAGCAAGCATTCCAGAGCGTAAGTTCTCAAATCACATCACGGGCGGGCGCATTGGAGGAATCTATAGAGGAAAGTGAAAGAGCACAGTTAAAAAATTTGACGACCATTAGTCAGCGTGTAGCGGAGTAGGAGGGAAATTTTCTGACCTTCAAATCATCCGTGACTGCAGCAGTAAATAAAATCCCAGAATTGGAACAAAAGGTGACTCAGCAGGAGGGAAATATCCTAACGGTCAAATCATCCGTGACCACAGAGGTTAATAGGATCACACAGTTGGAGCAAAAGCTAAACCAGCAGACTGGGAAAATTGCCACGCTCGAAGCAAAACTACAGGAGCAAAACAGAAATCAAGAAGAGCTTGTGAAAGGTAAAATTCTAGTAATCAATTCAAAGTCAGTTTTTTAGAATTTAATTTAATATTGAGTTGATATAAAAAAAAATTATTTCGTTTTGACTTCAACTTTTACAAAGGCCTCGTCCAGGTTAAATTCGCAACTACGGGGAGCTTCTCATCCGTGATGCTTTACATTTCCCGTTTGTTAGCTCAATTCCAGAACGTGGCTTATAGTGAGCTTGCTACAATAATGAAGTCCCAGTCGAACAACCAATGGACCGTAACCACAGCCTGCCAGGTGTACAGATTCCCACAGTTAAATGGCCTCAGAGATTCGATACCAACCAACTTGCAAATCATATTCAATAGCAACAATAAAGCAATTGAAACGCGTAAATGGTCACATCGGTTAGTTATTCAACAGGGTGTATCTACCACAGGGACTTATGGTAGCACCGGCCTAAAGGACTGGAAATTTGAAGCTTTGGATGACTCTTGCCAATATTTCCTCATTATAAGAGGTACTTGGGCAATTGGCGTCATTGATAGTTCCACAACTATCCCTTCCGACCATTATAAAAGGATGGACTACGACCCAGTCAGTCAGATGCGCTATGATAACCGATACCACTGGCAGATTTCTCTGCACAGCAACAAATACTACACGTTTACGAAAAGAGCCACGGGATTGAGGCTTGATTCTAATGATAAAGGTCAAGTTTATCCTCATTCTTATACTGGTGGGGATTTTCAAGACTGGGAGCTGAGGCAATAACTTTATATTGCCAAATCTATGTCTAATGTTGTATGTATTCTGTTGGAAATATCCTGTAGACAAGACCATGGAATTAAATCCCTAAAAATATGACATAAAAATATTCCACACTTGTTAAGCCCGATTCTAATTTTAGAAGCTCTCATTTTAAAAGATGTATGTATATATAAAGAAATCGTTCGATCAGGTGGAAATAGAAGACTAAAGTAAAAACCATAAATGTGATACTTATTTATAATTACAATCATACAATGAAACTGGAGCAACGACTCATTGAATTTATTTCCTGAATTAAAAAATCACAAACTAGGAATTTATGCGGTCACTGAACTCAATTGTGCTAATTTTATTTTAAATGGAGGTTTATTTGTCATTTGAAATATGCATGAAGGAGACTTTTGCGTTTAGGAATTACACAAGCAATACAATTTAGATAAAATATTGCATTCAACACAAACCTTTTAAAACGAAACTTACTCCAAAACCTACTCTCTAAACTAAATCATTCTTCCTTTAGTAACCTGTGATTGCACACGTTCGTCATTTATATTTTGCAAAAATGAGAAAGTTAGTGTTGTTTGCGCTTGTTATTACGTTGATTGTAGCGACGTCGGCGAAGCCAAAACCTGGAGTGGATGCGTGTAAGTTTTCATGCTGGTTGTAAATTTATCAATGAAATTAGGAATACATTATGTAATATTGATAACCAAAATTTGAATTTCAATTCAGTTCAAATGAACAATTTTAAAATTAACTTTTTAGCGAAACCAGACAGTAGTAAGGATGTGGCTCGGGGAATTCCTGAGGCTTCTGGTGGTCATCTAGATGGTAAGAGTTTTTAGCTTTCAATTGGTGTGGTATTATACTATTACATATAAAACCAACTCTTTCGTGAATCCATTTTCAGACGAGGCCGACCCTGTCCAGGTCATAGTTGGCGGTGTGAAATACTATCCAAATGATTAGCTATATAAGCAAGGTTTTTATTACAAACGGCTGGTTTTTAATCGTATTTATTAAGATGCATGATAACATGCAAAATTTTAAAAAACAAATATTCCAGATGACTTTTAAGGAATTTTTAATAATATTTTGAATTTAACCAAATCCTACAAATAAATATTCCTAAATATTTTCTGTGCATAAATATGATTTCTTGAATACTGTCTGTATGTACACATAGGTGATCGCTTCATGTGACAGCGCCAGCTTAATATCACAATGTTGTACTGTTCCCGAATTTTGAAAGACATTGTGGAGTGAAATAATAAAATATGATGATAAATCGATTTTACATATCTACTGAATTTACAATTATTTCAAGCCATTTCATACCCGCGGACACATTTAAAAACCAAGCAAATAGTTTAACTTAAGCACGTTGTACACCAGATTTTTGGTACTACACCGGACTCTCTTAAATACTGCGATTTTTTTATGTTTTTATAATTAATCTCACTGCGATTAAAATTATTCTCACTGCGATTAAAATTAATCTCACTGCGATTAATATTAATCTCACTGCGATTATTATTAATCTCACTGCGATTAATATTAATCTCACTGCGATTAATATTATTCTCACTGCGATTAAAATTAATCTCACTGCGAATAATATTAATCTCACTGCGATTAATATTAATCTCACTGAGATTTATATTAATTTCACTGAGATTTATATTAATCTCACTACTATTAATATTAATTTCACTGCGATTATTATTAATCTCACTGCGATTAATATTAATCTCACTGCGATTAATATTAATCTCACTGAGATTTATACTAATTTCACTGAGATTTATAATAATCTCACTCCGATTAGTATTAATTTCACCGATATTAATATTAATCTCACTACTATTAATATTAATTTCACTACATACTATTAATAATAATTTCACTGCGATTAATAATAATTTCACTGCGATTATTAATAATCTCACTGCAATTAATATTAATCTCACTGCGAATAATATTAATCTCACTGCGATAAATATTAATCTCACTGCGATAAATATTAATCTCACTGCGAATAATAATAATCTCACTAGGGAAACTATTATAGTGCCACGGCTAAAACAAGTAAACAAAGGCAAAAATACTTTAAGCATCACCAGTACATAGAGAGCGTTTGTACTATAGTATCGTTTCCCTGCAAATTGGGTGTGGGAAAAAACACTAATTTTTAAAGTTTTGTATTTTGTCTCAAAATTAAAAGATGTTTTTTTAAAATGGGGTTTAACATGTAAATTTTGTATCACTAGAGGTTTACCTGCAAACGTTTTGGTGTGTACTATATATATGAAATTATTAAAAAAAAGTTTCCTTACCTGATATGTATTCCATAAAATGTTTTTTTGGATAACGTTAGTTAAAAAGATTAAATAACAATAATATTCTCTTTGGTGGAAATTCAGTCCAATAAAAAGCATTGAATTCAATAATTTTTTATTTTGACTGATTTTCAAGATGGGGACACCTTATTAACGCGTTTTCTATAAAATCATTTTTATGAAACCATATTTGGACAAAATGTACAATTAGGCGTAATAAATGATTAAATGGAACCAAAAACGCTAATTCAGTGTCCGCGTTCCTGAAAAATCGGCCAAAATAAAAACTTATTGAATTGAATGCTTTTTAGTGGGCTGAAGGTCCACCAAAAAGAATATTATAAGTTATGTGGCAACTTATAATCCGCTATTACCAAAGCACGAGAAGTTACAGCGCGCGCGAAGGCATATATATAATCTCGCCTGACCCACTGTAGTGCAAAAAGCTGAGTTTAAAAGTATGATAGGATGACCACGCGGTGCCATGCAATTTGAGCCCCGCAACGCTAGAAGGTGTAGAATGTTCGCGGAAAAGGTCTGAACTTTAAGTCTAAAAAGTGTTCAAAGTATAAAATATCCGCGCCAGTTATCAGGGATTTCCATCTTAATTTGGCAACTGCCAAATAGGGCCGATCATCCTATGTGTTAATTTGTTCAACAAATAAGCCAAATATATTCATATAACGTCAACGTCTCCTTCCTTCAATCTACCTAACGTTATGCCACCTACATATTCATACAAGTTCTTAAATATCGGAAATTTTTATTATTTTGCATTTGTCGCAAATTTTCAGGTCTATTTATAGAGCATAAATCGAGAACAACTATTAATTTTTAAACCCAAAAGCCTTTAACTGCGGTGTCTACTTTTGCACATTTAATTCAGCATACTGTATAGTCGTAGCCTTTATTTCCAAATTAGCAGAATTCTAAGTAATGCTGGAGGAATATATTACTAAACAATAAATAAATAATTTATTTAAACCTTATTACATATCATAATCAGTTAGGTAAGGTTTGTATGGTACTTTTGTGCTCAACTATGTAAAGCCAGTTACAACATTATCAGTTATTATGAGTCTTTACAACTATAAATAAGAAATACGGAATAATTGTAGTCTAAAAGTGGCAACGAAAATTAAAAGATTTATTGGAGATATTAGGTTTTTATTGATGATTTCTTCGTGACGTTGATTGTACGGTTGAAGATACGGTTTGCTGACAAGCAATTTTTTTCATGATTATTAGGATAGACATTGGTTCACAGGTTTTTTTCCTATTGCATGTTACGCTTTGTTTTTATGGTAATACTGATTATTAAATAACAATAAATATCAACAGGAATTAGTCAACATATGAACAGTTTTAATCAATTCCTATAATAGTACACACCAAAACTTTTGCAGGTTAACCTCTGGCGATAAAAAATGTATGTGTTAAACCCCATTTAAAAAACATTTTTGTAAAAAATGGACTATTTTATTCTCTACGTTTATTTTCTTTGCAGTGCGATTATTTTATTCTCTACGTTTATTTTCTTTGCAGTGCGATTATTTTATTCTAAGTGCCAATATTTTATTCTCACTGCGAATATTCATTTCTCACTGCGAATATTTAATTCTCCCCGATTATTTAATTCTCCGAGCGACTATTTTATTCTCTACGATTATTTTTTTCGTTGTGCGATTATTTTATTCTCTACGATTATTTTTTTCGTAGTGCGATTATTTTATTCTCAGTGCGACTATTTTATTCTCTACGTTTATTTTCTTTGCAGTGCGATTATTTTATTCTCTCCGATTTTTTTTATTCTTTTGCGATTATTTCATTTGTAGTGCGCTTATCGCCGTTTAAGCGTCGTTAGAAATTTTTTTTTATTATGAGTGGTAAAATGGATTAATATGTGGATTAGTTTTACGAAATTTGTATTTATATCAAGATATTAAAAACGTTGTTTGATCAGTAATTGCATGAAAGCATCTACGAATACGTATAGATGTAGTATAATTAACAACAATTCACCGCAATAATTTGTAGAACAAAGAAAAACCTTATTTAATTCTTCCTATTAAGTGTGTGAATTGAGGTTTCGAAAGTAGAATTAAAATTGATAAACGCCGACATCCATGGAAATTCAAACTCAACACAACAAATTATGTTTTACATGACTGCTAAATTAGCTATTAAGCTGTCAAAAGGCTTTAACTAAACAAAGCCTATTACATATTCAAATGAATTCATTTCAACAAATGAATAAACCCTTTTTCATTGAGGTCAATGACTTGAAAATATATTCCTTATATGGTCTTTACACATATCTACAAATATACTTTTGTTTCCGCTGTCAAATTGGGAACTACAAATGAAGACAAATGTTGTTATAAGAAGGAAATTATTTATAATCATTTAATTAGTATCATTTAAGCTTTGAACAACTAATTGAGATAACGTGCTGTCCACTCTCTTCATTTTAGCAACACCATCGTACATACAATACGCAATGGCAACGTATTTTCTTTTAGTAATATTGATTCTTGTTTTCTTCGTTACTTTTGCATTTGGCAACCCCTTACCAGGTACGAATATTCTTAAATACAAATTCATTCAAGGAAAATGCGTTTATTAATTAATTAAATTATAAATTTGAGCAAACAATTTCTCATTTTCATAATTTGCTGCGCTAATTTTTATATTATTAGTAAACTAAAATCAATTACTAAACGCTGTATGAATTTGACAAACTACATGTTGAATACTAAATGTGCGCACACCTAAAACGCTTTCAATGATAAATAGATAGCAAATGTTTTGTATGTAAACTGGTCATGAATTTGTCTAAAACGTAACTTCAAAATATTGATCAAATGGCGCAAAATTATAATGACAATTGTGTGAATTTAGTTCTAAAATTAAAACTATTACTTTATTACATGTATCTATATCTGACTGGTTTTGTTTTGAAAATGTTTAGGTGATCTTGCAGATAGGAGGTTTGGAGTTAACAGTAAGGGCACTAATATTAAAATTGTGCACATAAAAAATAAAATTGTAAACTAAATTTGACCTGATATTTATTAAACTATAGCAATGGTGGACAAAGATTGCTTGTTCCAATTAAACTGTGACGATGCCGAATGAAGGCGATGATTTGTGCAATGCTGGACACAACTGGAGAATCTACTTGTTCAATACATAAACTTGTTATTTATGCAAAAAGTACTAAATCGTAATTTAATTAATGAAATAAACCCAATACTTCCTAATGTTTTGCAACCTAACAAACCCAAAAAAATGTAATCCTATTATTTAAATTATTGATCAATAAAAGCTATAGTTAAACCGCATTGTAGTAGCCGGTAAACAGAAAAAAATTACGTGCTAATTGTATGGACATGAAACTATATTTTCTTTCAAAGTGGAACCATCCCCTGGAGGCAAAAGGAAACCCGATTGAAAAACACATTTTGCTCCTCCAAATGCAAGATGGTATATCCACCATTATATTGATGCAAACTTATATAAATCCAATTAGCATTTAAAAAGCATTGGAACAGAAAACTTTTATCTATACAAGCATTTTAAATTTTCAGTTGGTTAACACATAAAATAATAAAAATTAATTAACAAAGCTAATAAAATTATTTTTAAATAACGCATAATGTATTAGGGTGATTTAGAAATGAAACCAGTACCACGATTTCATAAAATTATGGAATGAAAATCAATTTCCAGCGCATTTATTTCCTGTATAATTTAAAATTACAGTCGATACAATTGCATGTCACTGAACTACAGCAGAATAAATAGTTCGACAAAAGGGGTTTTTCAACGATTTTAGATACAAACAAAGGCAATTAAAATGTTAACTTTCAGCCGTTGAACAAACATTTTAAATGGGGGTAAAAGTTTGCATAAATGAAAAATTTTTAAATGGAAACTCAATTCAGAAACTTTTGATAATTATTTTTTCATTTTTCTACTCCAAAGCTCAAAATTGTGTTTAAAACGGAATTATGTCAAAATGGTCAGGCTAATCGTTTTATTGTTCGTCGCTGCGTTGATTGTTGCAACACTTGCTAAACCGAAGCCTGCCCTAATAGCACAACGCAGTCGGCCGGGCGCATATTTCATGCAAGTCAGTGACGTCGGCACAGCGCACTGTTTTGTCCTTTTTTCCCGATTGATTGCCGGCGGATCGGAATAGTGCCGTGCAAACCGCGCGATTCATGCACTATTTGAAAGAATGGCAAAATAAAATGGGAGAGTGTGCGC
>JAQGAK010003688.1:0-14269 GCA_034696945.1 Lipothrix lubbocki
TTGTCTGTTACATTAGTTTGTTAACGGAAATAATAATCTCTATAAAAATGGTATTTAGTCAAATTCCGAGCAAAAAATTTACTCAGATTCTTCGAGCAGCTTCAATTATTGGAAATAATTACCGGCTAGCCTCAGCAACGGCACTTTCACGCGTTCAGGAACAGCTTCGCAGTGAGTTGGAGGTATGAAAATAATAATAAATTTAAAATATTTATTGTTGTTATCCGTGGATTTTCATATGCCATTGATTTGTTTAGTATTTTGCCTCATTTTTTATCAGGAATTTTGTATCATAAATAAAAAATTTTAAACATCAATATAGGATATTCGAGCTGCTGGAACGTGGAAAAATGAGCGAATCATTACAACTAAACAGGCCACTCAAGTTGGGATTGAAGGCAGAAGCGGGAAACTTCTGAATTTTTGCGCGAATAATTATTTAGGATTATCTGTAAGTAAAATATTTAACAAATTCAATAATAAATATAAGTATAATAAATAATAAAGTATCTCCATAAAAGCATTTTTTTGCAAGATTAGCAATTTTCCAATTTTGTTTAAATTATAAATTTTAAAATTAAAAAAGAGTCACCCAGAAGTCATCAAAGCTGGAAAAGAGGCCTTGGATAAATATGGCGCTGGATTGAGTTCCGTGAGGTTTATTTGCGGGACGCAGGATATTCACAAAGTAAAAAATTATTTATTTGTAAAATAATATATAATACAAAATGTTTTAAATAATATAAAAATCTAAATCATTGGTATTGACGGATGGAAATTATTATTGTAATTTCTAGGAACTAGAAAAGAAAATAGCAAAATTTCACAATCGCGAGGACGCCATTTTGTATGCTAGTTGCTTCGATGCAAACGCCGGGATATTCGAAATCCTACTCAGTCCCGAGGACGCCGTTCTGTCCGATGAGCTCAATCATGCTTCGATCATCGACGGGATTCGACTTTGTAAAGCTAAGAAATTTAGATACATCCACAAAAATATGGAGGATTTAGAGGGAAAATTGAAGGAGTGTCGGGACTCTTCTCGCCGAAGATTAATCGTCACGGATGGAGTTTTTTCCATGGATGGGAACGTAGCTCCATTAAAGAGAATTCAGGATTTAGCTCGTAAATATGATGCCATGGTCTTTATTGATGAATGCCATGCGACGGGATTCTTCGGCCGGACCGGAAGAGGGACGGAAGAGTATTGTGATCCCTCTGGAGGGCTCAAGGTTGATGTGATCAATTCTACTCTTGGGAAAGCGCTTGGTGGCGCTGCAGGCGGCTACACTACTGGTCCAAAGGAAATCATCGACCTCTTGCGGCAACGCTCCAGACCTTATTTATTTTCAAATTCTTTACCACCACCGGTTGTGGCTTGCGCTTCTAAGGTAACCTTTCAAAAATTATGAATATTTTCATAAAAAATAAGTTTGCAGCGCTTTTAAGTTAGAATTAATTAGAAAGTAGAACTAGGACACTGAAATTAATTAGAATCTTGATTAATTATTAATTAGTATATGCAATTATTTTATTTTTATAATGCAAATTTTAAATGAACTTCAATTTCAGGTCTTCGATATTCTGGAGCATTCAAATTTGAGTGCCAAAGTGGCATCCAACACCCAGCGCTTCCGCGAAGGAATGACACAAGCGGGATTTACAATCCTCGGCGAGAATCACCCCATCTGTCCAGTGTTTATTGGTGATGCTAAATTAGCGTCCAGTTTTGCGGATAAAATGTTGGGTACGTTTCTGCTACTAATTTAAAATTTTTAAACGTTTGGTATTGGAATTTAGCGAGTATTTATTATTATTTATGCAATTTTCTTGTCAATATTTTGGGTTTTTAATTTTATGATAAAATTTAATTATTTTAGAATTTTTTCTTAACTAATTTAGTTATTTTGGAATTGTTTCTTAATTAATTTAGTTTTTCTAAATTAAATTAGCTATTTTGAATTTATTAAAAATTAATTTATTATCATTTTGAAAACCATCTTTTCTAGCTATTTATTTCATCTAATACTTTTCGTTTACGTTCTTTATTAAATTTTAATATTTTTATTTATTAATTGAGATTTTGAAAGTTAATTTATTTTATCAGCTTGATTTTATTTTATGTAACTTCATTTCATCCGTCACAGATGAAGGAATTTACGTCATCGGCTTTAGCTACCCCGTAGTTCCAAAAGGGAAAGCCCGAATTCGCGTTCAAATCTCAGCGTCTCATGAAAATGAAGACATTGACCGAACAATCTCTGCGTTCACCAAAATTGGCAAAGAATTGGGTGTGGTTTCATAAATGAATTTAAAAAATATGACCGCAATCTGATTGTTGAACTTTTAGAAGAACAATAATGTCAATAATAGATGGAAATAAAAAGTATGCTCATTTTCAACAATAAATTATGAAAATGCAAAATCAATAATAAGAAATCAAAGGTGTATATTTTATATTTGTCTTAAACTTTTATTTATCTCTCGTTTCATATTTCCTTATATATCATATCATTCATCATCGTCGACGTAAAAGAGAGATTTTTTTATATAATATATTTGTATATTTCTGTTATATTATAATAATTCATCTCCATTATATTATAGAATCATACACAAGTATTTCATAATAGTAGTAGTAGTAATAATAATAATAAAAGCGACAATATTTAATATTAATAACATTCTAATTAATAAATCCCTATCGAATATTATTTTATATAATTAATATAATATACATATAGTAAATATAAAATAATATCGCCATGTCGTCGTTTTCATTTAAGGTTTTCACGGTGTTTCCACATCCTCGCACACTCGCAAAATTTTTACCCCGTCTTCTATAACGTTATCCATGCATTTTAATATTCTATTTTATTTTTATTAACTATTAACTCTATTTCAAAGATTCATCGTCATATATCGAACTACATGTAATTATATTGTACATATACATAAATTTGTATTCTAATTCACAATTTAATTATCAATAATTCTATTTAACATCTACAAATATTAAGCTATAATTTTACATCTAATTGTTCATAATCGTTATAATAATATGTCTTTCTTTATTTTATTATTATTACACTTTTCTTAATATTTATTTCATAAACATCTCCACACTTTAGAAAATCCCCGTTGCTGTAAAAATCTTTTATCTATTATTTTTATATTCGTAATAATTATTTTAAAAAGAAGGATTCATTATTTAGAAGACACCGGTAAATATGTTTTTTACCAACCATACACACATGTATACTATTTTATTTCTTATATTAAATTGTACTTTTGTCCTTAAAGTATTACATATAGAGATAATTAATTCAATATTATATTTCTGACGCGTGCATTTTATTAGATCTACAAAATCTATTTCCTCATTATTTCATATATTAATTAATAATATACTAAATATTTTCAACAACAATATTATTTTTTACTATTTTTATCTTTCTACTACCGAATTGTCTAAGTAATAATAATTGTAAGAATTTTTAAACTTCTTGCAACTCCTATAAAAACCTTGCATGCAATTTTTTCATATATAATTATATATTCATCATTTATAGTTTTAGTTCGTAAAAACTAATCAACAATTTTAATATTTAATATATTACTATTTTTTCTACCTCGTAATAATAAAAGCAATGCTAATCGCCATATAAGTGATTCACCCCCTCAAATATCCCATAATTTTGACAACCCTCACCTCCCATTACAGAAATCGACGGATTTTTCATGTAGAAGAAATTTTAAAAATAATTACAAGATTATTGGGGAAATAAAGCCAAATATTTTGAAAAACCAACTAATTTTTCAGACGTACAAATTAAAGGTTGCTATTAATTAATTACATTAATTTATTATAAATACTTGCATTTTAATACTAATTATATTACTAAACGTATTTAATAGCATTGTAGAAAATCGCGTTGCAAAATTTTGATACTACAATAATTAATTAATAAATAAAATTATCCACACGTCCCCAAATCTTGTACTTTTAGTTTTTTGTTGTTGTTGTTTTAGAACAAATTAATTTTTATGAATATGAATAATTATTTAGCCCAGAGATATAATTGCATTTACCAAAATTAGTTTTGGAGGAAATATTGAAAATTAATATTTCATTCATAAATGATTATAGTAATTATCTAAATAGTAATAATAATTGTTATTAAATCCCGAAAGCATTAAAGGTACAAAAAATTAACGTAATAGATATAAAATTTTAGCTCAAACATGTTAAAAAAATTGTAAATTATATTTTTCAAAATTACAGAAAGAAGTAATATGAAACTTATGACTTTTACTTACATAAAGTAATATAATATAGCTCCTTCATTAATGGATAATAATAAATTTTAAATTAGTAAAATAAATTTGGCCCAAAAGCTCCCTGTCCCTTACGTTCCTTACACTTATTCTAAACCTTTTCAATGATCATCATCATTATTTCTCGTGGATAATTAATTCTAACAATCAATGACGTACAATATTTCTAGGGTAAAAATTAAGATTATTCATTTTGTCAGAACAAAACAAAAATTCCTTATTTAATTGTATATAGTTACGTGTAAAAAATAGTAACTTAAAGGGATCTTTCCTCTCTCTCATTTTGTAAATATTTTTTGGTTCAGTGGAAAAAATTGCACAAAAAAACACAAACACACTTCGAAAAACAAACAACAATTATTAACTTTGAGATCACCAACTTATTGATTCTTTTATACGACGAGGACAATATTAAAACAGTAAAAATAATAATATAAAGGTAATCTTAGCTTTATATTATATAACTTTGTGTTATTAATATGCTATTATTAAAAGCATTCAAGTTCCATTTCTTATAATTAAAATTGTACACTTGTCCAAAATCCATTATTAGCCTTCCGTTTATATTTCCAACCCTATATATACTCCTCACCCGTATAATTATTCTTCAACCCCACAACAACAACAATATACATACTTGACTACCACAAAAACTTCAACCAAACTTCAACCACCGCTCTTTGCCGTCCATCCTACTTTCTCCACAATTTCCCATTGATTTTCAGTTCTACAAAAGCAAACGACTCTCGTCATTTAATATTAACACCACTGTCATTTAAAAAAAGAATTTAAAAGGAAACAATTATTTAATAATTCATAAGGTGTGAAATTTTACCTTTTATTTGACAGAAAAAGAATCCATTATTTTGATTATAATTTCAAGACAAAAAACCCCATTGGAGGAATAATTGTTATTATTGAACTTGATTTGAGAACAAATGACCTGGGGTTTGAGATCAGGAATATAAGGGCGAAATATTATTATTATCGATCAAACAACCAGAAAGAATTAATACATTTTCACGATTTATATAGATTTTAGCACTTTTGGAGCAAAATGCATTGTAAGAATACTTATAATTAATATGTAATGACTACCTTATTCCATGATTGCGTTATTAAGGATTTTTTAAATGCTCAGAGCATTTGTCAATACAAAAAAAATATTTGCAGGACAATAAAATTCGGTTTCAAATATATAAATAATAATAATTCTCCTCCACAACAGTTTTGACCTTTTTAAAGGAAAAAAATATTTTAACAAATATTTGCAAAATTATTTAAAGTCAATTAGTAGACCTAGTAAATCGTTATTAGTATCAATTATTATTGATAGTTGGATACACTGTAAGACCAAACTCAATATATGAAGTTCCACCAAACGATTATGCTATATTTTAGTATCACCGTTCCTGCTCTGTTACAGAATAATATTACTAATATAGTATTATAAGTATCGGTATATGTAAAGAATGCAGAAAAGTGTTCGTCATTAATAAATGGATAATATGGGAATCCTACATATTATACCAATACCGTGTATACATGGATATAAAACATGTTTATAGCTTATATAAGGCATCCCTAATAATAAAAATTAGCAAGTATATTCTGAGTAGTAATACAGTAAATAAATTCTATTTTTATCATCATCAATCAACAACATCGTCATTATTACATACTACGTATATAAGTATATATAATGTTAAATAAAATCTGTGCATTTAATATTATGTGTTAACTAATTATAAGTACCTAACTATAAGGCTATTTTTTACATGTGCTACATAAAAGTTTGTTTTAATCTTACCAACAATAATACAGAAATCATGCGTAGAGAAACTATATATAGTAAATACAACAAATATATAATTTATAGAGACACTCACACACGAGCATTAATGACAATAGACAATAATAATTATTATTATTACATAAATAAACGGACACGGGATGGTATAAATATGTAGTAGCAGAGAACACAGGAGACCGAAAATTAAGTGAAAAAAAGTAAAACTCGAAAACTAGCAATATAAGTATATGCATATATACAAGTTTAAAATAGAATATTATTTAACTTTGTGGGTAATAAGATTTGTTGTTGTAAAACTGATGTCCAAAAACGGATCTGCCCTGATTTCCTGCTGACGGAGGTGGTGGTGGAGGAATTAGATTGGATAATGGAACACCTCCAATGATTGTAGTATTATTATTGGCAGCTCCTCCAGTTGAAGGACCAGGAGTAGAAGGAGAAGGACCACCACCAACTCCAGCCAAGAGAGCACCTTTAGCCCCACCAACAACGGTAGTTAGTAGAGATGAGGGCGGGGGTGGCCTTGGATTATTATTGTAGTTGGAACCTCCTCTGTCAGAGGAAAAAGAGGAGCCGCCGCCCCTTGAGGGTCGACCGAAGCCGTGACCACCACGATGATGAGAATTATGATCGTAGCGCCTCCTTGTAGAGGGTGATGATCTTCGGTACTCCCTTACATTGGAAGACCTAGATGGTGGTGATCGGGACCTTTGTCGAGGAGATCGGGATCGATGTGAAGGAGGTGATGACCTGCTTGACCTGGATGATGGAGGTGAAGATCTACTTGATCTTGAAGGTGGTGGAGGGGATCTGGAACGTCCGGCGGAGGGTGAGCGTCTGTAAGCGGATGAGGGAGATCTTTGCGATGGTGGTGACCTTCTATGATGATAGGACGAAGAATTTGGAGAAGTCCTTGAAGGTGGGGATTTACGATAATTGGACGAGGAAGAGGCTGGGGATCGATTTGAAGGCGATCTTTCCATTTCCCCTGATGAAGCTGGTAACGAATTCGTATAAGTATTTTGTTGGTATCCATTTACCATTGTTTGTCCGGCTGCCATTCCCTTTGATGCTGGATCAGATCGACCAATGTTTGACATCCCATCTGATGAAGATGAAGGAGGTACAAAATGTGAGCTTAGGTGAGGTGGTAGAGGTGGCATCCCACATTGTTTCAGCGCCGCAGGAGTCGGCACGGACAATCTATGACCCAACTTACTTGAACTAACGGCTTGCGACGGCGACGGATACGGTTGGCCAACAGGTGAAGATCCCGTAGTACCTCCAATAGAAGTTGTTGTTTGGGTATTACTGGAACTATTGCCTGACCTTAGCTCAGCTGGCGAAGGAATAAAAGCAGATGACTCTGAATTCAAAGACACTGGAGGGGTTTCAAGCCGAATGATGCCCAAATTAGATAGCCTTGCCCTCATTTCTTCTTGTTTCCGTTCCGCCAAAGTTGGGGTTGGACTCCACGGTCTCAAAGAAGTTTCATCTAAACAGAAACGTTTTTTAATTCATGATCTTTATTTAAAAAAACTAAAACTTTAATTTAATGACTACCATGTTCAGCTTACACACGATTTTAAAACATACCTCTTGACGAGATCGATGCTTCGGGTGTCGAAAGCTCAATACTAGTATCGCCAGCTGCGTCGCTGTCGGCGCTTGTATTAGAAGCAAAAACTTCATTGCTGGAATTTAATTGGGATTCATCCACAGTTGACGTCGAAAGAGTTGTTGTAGATGAGGGCATGCTAACATTACTGCTAGTATTTTCATCCTTCGCGTCGTCATTTTTTCCACCTTGCTGAAGCCTCTGTCGATACTCTAAGATGGATAGCTGCAATATAATATTATAGTATAAGTACACATCATTAAGCTACATTACTTGTAGTCTTTACAACACAGGTACTTTCAGCAAATTACTTACAGGTACATATATAATAACTTGAGACAAATAATAAACATTCGAGTAATTACTAAAAACAATATGAGCACACACAAATACCAACACCTACGATTAGAAAAAGTAACTGGAATACTAAAAGATATTAACTACAAAAATTGCAAAAAAAACAAAATGTTAATGGTGCATTTACGGTAGACTCCCTCACTTTTCGTTTGGCAGGAGCAAGAGAAGCTTCTGTTGGTCCATTCTGATTAATAATTACTGGAACCGTCGGCAGAGTTCGGGTTGGAGTTACAGGTGGAGCTATGCTGGCTGGAGTCGTTGGACCTGGTTTATTTCCAGGAGGAGAAGACGAAGAAGATGCATCGTTTAGTGCCTTAACGTTATTTCTTGCAGCAGCTTTTAAAACCTTTTCAGCAAATTGTGCAATAGGATTATTTTGAAAGCTGATTTGATGTCTGGAGCTAATGTTATTGGCTAGAACTGCTGGTCCTCCTGGTGAAGGTGATGCTGTTGTGATCGGGACCGATACCTGTCCTGTCGGGGTAATTGGAATCGATGGTACATTTGGTGGAGCTGTTGCTGTTGTTACCAATTGTGGCTGAGGGAGGTTTGGGAGCGCTGTGGAAGAAGCTGTAGGTTGAGATTGTTGTGCAACAGGCTTAGGTGGCTGATCCTGCTGTTGAAAATTACTTAATATTTGGGCGAAATTCTCAACGTATTTTGAGTTGGCTGGATTACGGACATATTCCCGCACAATAGCTTCTTTCATTGCTCCTCCAGCAACAACCGGCGCAGAAGCCGGGGCAAGAGTCACTACTGGGGGAGACACATTTACACCTTTCTGCTCAACTTTCACTTCCTGATCCCATCGACTTTTTTTCGTAGGAGTTACTGGAGTAGTGGCTTGCACGCTGACTTCTCCACCACTCCCAAGTTGCTTATCCGGAGAAGGAGGTGTACAAGGCCTCAGAATTGTTTCTGCAATTGTTGTCACTGAGGGAGTTGATTCAGATGCAGCAGCCGCTGCCGGAGCTGGCACTGCTTGTTGTTGATTTTCTTCCGAGGAGGGAGAGACAGCTCTTTTGAAAAGGATTTTAATATGCTGTTTGTCTTTCTCATCCAAAACTTCACTGACCATGGAAGTTGTGTACACACTTGAGTGTTTCTTCTCGGGTGAAGTTGCTGTTGTGGCTGCTAGAATTGGAGGTTCAGCCTCCTCATCTTCTTCTTTGACCAGACCCTGGAGATGTTCAACTTCTTTCGCCAAACGAGGGATGGACTCCTCGTTATCAGATCCTTCGGGATGAGCTGTGCTCCCAACCATTTCTTCTTTAATATCGCCCCCCTCCGTCTTTAATTCTGAAGTAGGAGTGGATGCTGAACGTTCTGTGCTGTCGGTGCTTTCATCCATAGCACCTTCCGATTCAATGCTTTCAGACAACTTAGACGGCTTTGCATGGCGTTGATCAGCTTCCCTGGGCTGATCATACTCATCACCGCTCATTTCATCTTCACTGCAGGACGAAGCCATAAGATGAGCGCGATCATGTGTTAAGGGTTGTGGGGGTGATGTTCCATCCGACGACGTTATAGCTTCCTTTAATTCCTCCGCTTCTTCCGAGCATAAATGGCTAGTTGGGGTTGATGGCGGGGTGTTTGACACTTCAGAAGACATGGACGCTCTTGCCAGTCGGCGCTTCTTCAACGGAGCCGCACAATCTGGTCCACTGATGGAAACAGCTGGTGAATTAGGTCTGGAATCACTTCCAGTTGCTGCTAGGAGATATTGTCCAGGGTTACTTAAATTCGGTTCAGTCTCCTCACTAATAGCTTGTCGTAACCATCGCTTTTTTGCTGAACCAGAATCCAAATTTGCCACATTTGCTGGTATCAAGGGATTATTCAGAATGGAAGATAACTGCGGAGGAGTTGACAACACGGAATTTGAGAGCATGGAGCTGCTGGTGACAGTAGTGACAACATTTACGGGATTGGAGCTAACACCACAAGATGGACTGGACAGAGCTGCTGAATTGGATCTCCTAATGTACTGAGATGGGAGAGTTGTTGTGTCCGATACGGGTACCACGGCTGAGTTGGCTATCACATGTTCCACCTTTTCATTCATCCACTCCGTCATAAGAAGCTGGAATTTATTCAATAAATAACGAAAAAGTTAATACATGTACGTACAAAAAGTATATACAATACCCATTATTTTATCAGTTCAAATACTCATGTCCTTACTTAAACCTTCATGTGAAACCAAATACTCTTATATTTAACATTATTTACCTTTTTGGTCTTTGGAAATCGAAACCCCGATCCATCCCGTTGTGGAGACATGCCAATTCGGCTGGCTTCGTCGGCAGAGTTGAAATCCGACTCGGTCGATGTGGATCGAATATCCCCAGCACTCCCGGAATTCCGTTGACTAATTAACTGCGGTTTATTTGGGTGCTTACTATGGCTGCTGCCTGATCTCCCACGGCGCTTTCTTCAACAACGCAAACAATGGTCGAGAAATTATTATCAAAACTTTAAATTACATAAATTATATCCTTCTCAAAACTAGAAATTTACCCTTTTTTTCTTGCTGGAGCAAACTTAACAGGCTGTTGATAGCGCACATGTTCTTCTTCACGATCAGATTTTCTATCCTTTTCTTTCTCTTTCTTCTCCTTCTGCCGGAATTCCTTCCGCTTCTGATTGTTTTCCATGCGTTCAATGAGCTTTAAGACTGACTGAAGTTTTCGCTCTTCCCTCGTCTATTATCATGAAAAATTAAAAGCATCATCGTAAGTATACATTTGACATAATTTTGCAGACAGAATACATTAATTGTTCTAGAAAAAACCTACCATCTTTTTATCGTCAGCTAGTGTAGCAGCAGAATTGGGTGCTGCGGCTGAACCAGGACTATGGGCAGTTGGTGTAGTATCAGCCCCACTATTGCTAGCAATATTACTAGAATTCAGGCTTCCCGACCTATGTCTGGGTCTGCCAACCACTCCTGCAGTACTTGATTCACCTTGTGTTGACCTACGGGATGTTGGTGTCGTCAGATGACCGGACTCGTCACCACTTGAACCCACGGATTGGCGGACTCTGCTGGTTCGTTCTTTAGCCGAATGAGTTCTTGTTGTCAAGGGGGTTGAAGTGATGGCGATGGAAGGTGGGTGCTGTATAGTATCTGTTTCTAAGGACACACCTTTATCCGTTTTGGGATCTGGGTACACTGGAGTGTTTCCTTCTGTCGCAACCGTTGAAGCCGTGCCAACTGAAGTGTCCAACGTCAGAGTATTCTTTGCAGTCACAGCAGAGGTATGGGGAGATTCTACAAAAGCTTCCGCATCTTTATCTATGGACGACGTTCTCCTTGAGCTGATGCGTCTTCTTCGTTCTTTCGGTCTAATAAATTATTACAAAGTCACGATAGAATTAAACGGTCAATTGAATAAATTTAGTAGTTGTATTTCATAAACAAATACTTATTTTTAGTAGTCGAAAGCATAAATTTATTTGTTACGTACTCAACGGCAGCTGCAACACTTGCTGAACTCTTCCGTGTCCTTAATTCCACAGAAGTCGTCACACGATGGTCGGAATTCGAGATTAATAATGGACTTTCCATAGCCGAAGATGGCAAGCCTGGTGGTGACATAAGTTCACTACTGCTACCACTAAAACTTCCAATCATTTTCGCTACTTCACAGGTGTTGAGATCCTTACAGGCGCATGGCAGCGGAGGATTGGCCACCACATAGTTTTGTACCATTGAATTCATAGCGTTAGCGGTAATAGTTTTGAACTCATGCGGGATCGTCACTTCTTCATCCTCTTCTATTTTCCGTGTCGAGACAATATATACATGGACCGTTCCTTTGCCCACTGTTATATGCCGGATTTCTGCATTCGGGTGACAGGATCTTCGAACAAACCTAGCTGCATTCCCATACTTGCGACAGTCGATACTGATGCAAATCCCATTCTTTGGGATCTGATGAAAGAACGCAAATGGTTCTGGAATTATGGAATTTGGATTCCCGTGCGCGAGTTTTTTACTGTAAAAAACAAACAATTGAATTATTACATATCAGAAAGAATACACCCATACAATGTGCTATTTTTACATCATAAAATTAAAACCCTTTCTGTACAACATAATTTCGCTTCAGTTTGGGATAAATTAAACTTACTTTCCAGGCACGAATTGTGCGAGTGTCTTGAACTTTCCAATAAATTCTATGATAGCTTCCTTAGACCCCAAATTTCTACTTGCCAACAAAACTTTCATGGGCTTCCATGCCAATGATCCTTCGGACTGCTGAATCCTCACTTCACCCAATTTCCACAACTTTCCCTCAATTCCAGTCCCATTTTCATCATTATGAACAAAATTTCTTGAAAAATCCATTGCAGCCGGGTCAGAACCTCCAGATTTGGGTAGTTTCGCTCGAAGTTCTTGGGAATAATGACAAGCTGTAGCTTCGTCATACTTATCCAACCAAGGAGAGCTTGCATACGGGCACACGGATGGATGTACCAAAAGTCCAGAAGAGGAGAAGGAATTATTATGTCCAATTGTACTATTCGGAGTTGTTCTTCCAGGAGTTACAGCAGAATTGGATGGATTTTCTGAACTTGACAACAAACTAGTACTGTTGTTGCCAGTGTTAAAACTTGAACTTCCCGGAGTCAATTTACTATTATTAAAATTAGCATTTTCTCCATCCTGAAGGTTTCTAGTGGATTTGACATGACTTTCTGCTGGGGGACTCCCATGGCTGGAAATTATATGCGGTGGACTCACATCTCCATTCGTGATCGCACGGAGTTGCTAAAATATAAAAATAATTAAATATGACAAACAGACTCCTGATATTATTATCATCCTTGTGGCAAAATGAAAAATTACAAGCCCAACCTTACATTATTTTCCTACAAAAAAGAATCAAATCGAAACTCACTTGTTTCCTAGGCGCTTTCACTCTTCGAACTTCCATTCCAATCGGCCCATTATTCAAACCATCAAAGATGAGTGATTCCTCAGTATCTCCAGCTCTTCCAATATTGTTGAGCTCGCCACCATTGCTGAGTCCAGGAGCAACGCTCATATTTTCACTTCCGGCAGTAATAGCAGCAGCGGAAGGATCTTCCCTTTTCTCCAGTTTGTCCATCTGATGAAGATTAGAGTTAGTTCCCGGGGAGATGACTTGGCTACTTCTCCTTAACTGGACAGAAGACGCAGCAGGTGATGAAATAGCATTTAATCTGTCCCCTTCACCAGGAGGTTCCTGCTTTTGATGAAGATGAGCCCTTCGAGTGTAGCTCCTCTTTACTCGAGGTTCCCCAGTAGGCCCAAGGTCTACCACCTTCTTCCGTCTTCCCCTCATTCGTTCCTTCTTCACGGTCAAAGAAGACGCAGAATTGCTGTTATTTACTGGGACGAGGACTCCAAGATCTGATGTGGGGGCACCCATTACAGCATTGCTATTATTAGTATTACTCGTAGTAATATGGTTTTTACCACTTGACTTACGAACTCGTTTGGAATTATTGTGGGTCACAATAACAAGATCATTGTCACTCTCACTATGAGTTCCATTGGAAAGACTAGGACGACCACGTCGTTTTAATTTGAGAGGCTTAGTGTTGATGGGGTTCGTAGTTGCATTTCCCACAACGACATTGTTACCACTAATATTATTACTACTACTGCTAATATTGCTTGTTGAAGTATTATTATTAAAATTGTTATTATTCACATTGTTACTCATCGGCGATAGTTTATTATTTTCGAGGAGGGTGGCTGACGACGTGGGAGGAACACTACTACTTGAGTTGTTGTACAAATGCTGTGGAGAGAGATTATGAATAAGATCCAGTTTGTATTCCTCGTCCGCCATTGTCCCCCCTTCCCCATTACTGTCATCTCGATGATGCACTACTAAACTCCCCGGCTCTGCCATCATTAGAGTGGCATCAAAAGCCAAGCCCCGCTTCAAGTATTCCTTTTTCCTCAATTGAATGGACTTGGCTCGGGATTTGAAGACCCACCGAGGCTCACATTGCTCACAGTAGTACACTTCGGGAATGTCACTCCGATCAATGCCCATGCAGTCGACGTGTTGCCACACAAAACATCTATCACAGGAAATCATGTAGCCGTCATCATGCAAATAGTCACATATACACCTTGT
>JAQGAK010003689.1:0-14265 GCA_034696945.1 Lipothrix lubbocki
TTTACCCAGCTGGGAATACTCTATTATGAATTTTTAATTTTATCGTGTTTTTCGCGATTTCCCAGCCCTAGTTATATGCATACTAGCTCTCTCTATAAGAGCATTCCTATATAAGAGACTGATTTTGGTGGTTTATAACGTTTTCTAATAGCGAAAGTTCAGTGTTCAACGCAAAACCGTTCCTCGGTAGATTCATGGGGTGACATTTATGACAGCTACTCGCCAATCGTACCATCTTTATTAAGCTTCCACGCATATATTGCCAAACATGTTCTAATTAAACGTTTTCTGTTAATGTGAAGAGCCTATCTAAACAAAGTATCTACAGATATTAACTTGGTCTGAATGTAGATAGCTTGGTATGTACATACTATATACTTTATCGTGGCAGTCAGTCATGGTGATGTGTCCCCGATAACCAAAAATTCACACTTTCATCACAACTTTGTTTATGCTTTGAGTATTTTCATCAGTTACAATAACTGATCAGGGGTATTAATATTATTAAATCCAAATATAGATCAGCTGAATATCGCTTTAGCCTATTTCATTTCTATAGTAAATTTTAAATGTCGGATCTTAGATTATAACCGATAATACAATGAACTCTCGCTATAAGAGAAGACTATAAATCACCAAAATCAGTCTCTTATATAGGAGTTCTCTTATAGAGAGAGCGAGAATGCATATAACTACGTGTGATATGCGGGCTCAAAGGATCTCTTACAGAGAGAGTTCTCTATATGGAGATCTTTTATAGCGAGAGTCCGGTGTACACAGTAGATACTATACTGTAGACAAGTCTATTATGTATCTTAATAA
The DNA here is from genome assembly GCA_034696945.1 of Lipothrix lubbocki. Lineage (NCBI taxonomy): Eukaryota > Metazoa > Arthropoda > Collembola > Symphypleona > Sminthuridae > Lipothrix > Lipothrix lubbocki. The sequence goes on from JAQGAK010003689.1 coordinate 823, forward strand.
TTGAACTTCGTCCGAATTGGTGTGGGCACATTTCGATTCGAAGTTCCCCTGAAGTAAATAAATACAATAAGCAATGAAAGCAACTGACGAGTTATTTTGTTTCCACTTGTAAAATATTTTTATTTATTGAAACCACAAATAAAACATACAAGTTAAATAGCTATAACGGCTTATATGTCTGATCATTGCACAAAAGCTATACACATGAAATCGGAAAGGTCACAAAACGCTGACCTATCCTTATATAGAAAAGAAATATCTCAGCATAATTGATTCCTTCTATTTGCTGGTGGTCAATTCTACGCTTCAACAGCTTAATAAATGAGATGGCACTCTAATACAAAAAAATTAAAGTTACATTTGACAAGTAAGAAGAATGCAATCAACTACAACATTTTTCCTATTTAAGACATGTTTATAAATGTAATACTGACGGAAGCTACACAATCTACTTATTATGTAAGAAATTAAATTGAAATATATAAAGATTATTAAGGAAGAAGCCATTTTAAAATCTGTATAGAACATTCTAAAAAGTAAAGTTGACGGAAGAGGAAATGTTACGAAGAAAAGTAAGTACAAGAAATTACAAAATGCTGACAAATACTAAAATGTTCCGCAAATCGAAAATTCAAGCTAAAAACTTTTTCAATCATTGATAATAAAAATAACTGCACGAGTATATAATCTTGAGCTCACAAAATAAAATGTACGTGGTAGTAGTACAAATATTATAGTAACAGTTACATTGGGATGTAGACGGCGAAATCTAGTAATGGTAATAATTAATTGCATACCTTCATCTCTGAATTTTAAAAATATTAAATCCTATACTCAAGAAATTCTTTTATATTTAAAACCCTTATATATTAAGCATCAATTCGGTATGTCATTAATTAATCGTCCTTCGATCTCTTTCTCTTTTTTTGTAATTTTTTTTATCTTTGTAAATTTTTTGTATTTAAAATATTTTTTTTATTTATTATAAAACATACAACTTATTAAGAAGTGTCGATGGATGGATTCTCTTGGCGGATGTTGATCGTAATATTATATATTACACTTCTTCCTACACGGTTAACATATAATTAATTAAAATACACATAATTTGACAACACATTTAAGATCCCTATTGCTGATTGTCACTCTTTTCCGGGATGACCCCGAAGTTGTCGTTCAAGTTGTAGAATTGTGGGGCCATGGCGCATGGGACGGCGTCATCGGCACGGGCACAGGTGAAGCTTTCCTATATTAAAATAAAATAAAATAAAACAAAATAAATAATTAGTAAAATATTTTTAAAAATAAAATGATAAATTAAATTAAATAATTTTTTAATTTAATAATTTTTTAAAAATTTAATACAATATTTTTCGACTAATCTGTAATAAAAAAAATAAATTTAGCAATAAAATGCCTAAAACCACGAGGAAACAAATTATTATTTCCACACAATTGCAGTCATTAGTCCTGCCAAAAAACAACAAATTACTATATATTGTTACAACATTACCTGTAGGAATGCACTTTTGTAATAAAAAATAAAAAAAAATTCTCATCTCCTTCTTCCTAAAACTGCAGTAGAAAGACAAGTTTTTACACCGGGGAATGCTTTTATGTAATGTACTTTTTCATGTTGTTCTAAGTAAAAGCAATAATAACATTAAGCGTGTCATAAAAATTTGGGATCAATGTTAACATAATTGACCCCTCCATATAATTCCTCAAAATGTTGTTGTTGTAATACAAGGAAATAACAAATGGACAATTACTTTTGTAAAAGGCGAGGGGAATAATTGGGAATTCGCAAACACGTTGTTGCTTTTGGTATTTGAAATATATAGGAAACTATTGGTATACTATTGATAGTCAATATACGGTTACAATACAAAATATTAAATGTATATTCTGTATGTATGTAAATATATGTAATAATAAAGGGCTTTCAACAAATAAAATAATGTTTGGCTCCGTAAGTACGTCATTAATGCCATAACTGACATCAAAGCTTACGCATAAAAAATTCATAATAAAAAATATTTATGTGCTCCTCAAGTTACTCGAGACAAGATAGTCATTTTTCATTTTTCTTGGCGAAAAATCCTCAAAAGTGCGGACATTACACATGTTGTAATTTGAGATTATTGATGTCGGCAAGCATTAAATACATACAGTGCAGTGTATTACATTACAAGAAATATTCCATTAAATATATAAAAAATAAACTATTAAAAATACAAAAAATATACTATTAAATGCATAAAAAATACACGAAAAAATGTTCCATTAAATATAAAAAGATGCACGAATATACACAGAAAAAATATTGCTTGAAGATAGAAATTGCACATATGTAATAAAGTCACAAACCTGGTTGAAAATGGTTTCTTCAGGGCAGATGAAGCTCCACTTGAACATCTTCTCAGTGCCGTCAGGGAAGGTGGCTGGGAGACAAACGTGGAAGACCTGCAGAGGATTACAATTGTATAAGCAGGAGCATATTATTAAGTAATAGAAAAAAAATCCCCATTTATTCCCTTTTTATGAGCTACTCCATTGACAGGTGAAATTTCCTGAGCTTTTTGGAATTTGTACCCGTCCTGTATGTATTATATCGTAGACTATATAAATTCCTGTATAAATATATGCACATATTGAATCTACATGTTTTCCACATGTTTTACACGAGAAACATTTTGATTTCATTACATCCTTAACAGGCTTAAACTGCAATTTGGTCCAAGATGCAACACTGCTAGTGTACTACTATATCTGTAGTATGTACACTAGTTCACTTTATGTATGTTTGTAGGTTGTCAATGCATCTTCATTATTTATTTTTTTATTTTGTCTCCTCCGCTGCCAAAAGATGCGTGCGTGCAAGGCTGCAATCTTTTGAACAATTTGTCGTCGTTTTTGGCACATATCTACAGATATTTCACCTTGTCTCCATCAACTTTTCCTCACTTTTTTTTTAAATTCTAATTTCCTGCTGCTCTTACTATAGTTCACTATCCGTGTGTACTGAGTATTTTTCCAATGTTCTTAAATAGAGCAAAATAAGTATTTAAATGTAATGGCTTGAATTTTCCAAGATTTTAAAAAAATGTTGGTAAATTTCTCTGCGGATCTGAATGTTGAATTTAATATTAAACTAAATATTGAAAAAAATGTAAAATTTGCTTAGAACAAAAAATGTTGTAAAATAATTTTGCGTGTGTAAAAACGTAAGATGTAATAATACCTGTACAAAATGTAGCTCAAATGCAAATTCCGCATGGTCATTGTGCAAGTGTAAGTGTCAAATTCGTGATAAAATGACCTACAACATTATAAAAACAACAAGAAGATCCAATGGCATAAACAATATAAAAACAGGGAGACGACTGCTGTCATCCGCTTTGACACAACCGGTTTAATTAAATGGAATTGATATGTTTATCTATCTATCAGCAAGTTTTGCAAAACTACAAAATTCCTATCTCAAACATTTTCAATTTTATTGAGATAAGAAAACATTCATTTAAAATTTCTATTGCTCGTGTTTTGGCAGTTGAGAACAAATTATTTTGATTTTGTGTATAGTAACTATATCTGTAAACGTAAACTTGACAAAAGGAATTCAATCCTCGTGCCAAATATTTGCGTTTCTGTAATAGGAAATAACAAAGTGCTTTACTATATTTACAATGCTTTTTTACGCAATGTGGCAGTAATTGACCTACTGAGGATCACATAAGCTAGACAAACAGACTGTACAGTCTACCATATGCCATTGTGTGTGGTTTCTGTAATAAATAGTAATATCATAAAATTTAATTCAGCATCATAATCGCCGTTTTGGACTGAAATTGCGACCATAAACCTGTAAGTTTCCCAAGTTTAAATAGTTTTTCCTTTAAAATTTGCCAAAAACTGCCAATGTGATATTGCAACTGTTTTTTAAATTATTATGTATAACCTATATTGACACTATAGTCATCAATGGCTTCCAATTTGGTCATTACACATTTAGGTACTTTCAAGTGAATACTTATAAAAAAAGATGAATTTACCAGAAATTACTTAAATGTTTGTCGTGTAATATAATTTCTTATTGGTGGTTGTAAATTATCTACAAATATTTCAATATTTTAAAGAAATAATTTTTAGTGTGATGACCAAAATTATTTTCATTGATGTACATCTATCTTATCACTGAAGCACGTGGCGCTGAATCTACTCAATGGGAATGATAATATTGTATGAAATCACACAAGATTTCATGTTGGCACGCTTTTTTAACTTTTAGAATTTATTATTTTAAGATATGGAAAACATAATAGAAGTGCCTTTTTTAAGCTAATTCTGTTCTTCCAAGTGAATTTGATAGCAAATGAAAAGCGTATCTTTGATAAACAAAAGGAAATTGTATTATTTAAGAATGTAAACTGTATTACTGTAACGTTTATATAGTTTACTTCGTGAATGAAAAATTTGTGTATATTTATCTATTATTAGTTTGTTCACATGTAGAAAAAATGTAGAAGCAAACTTCAAAATGCTTTTAAAAGTAAAAGCTTTCTCTCTAGCGCTCTATGTATTTTTAGATAGGCTGTATAGCAAATACTTTTATATGTATTACCCTTACAATGATGCCTATGCGATGTCTATCATGTAATCGTTCCTATTGTCCGATAATGTGTGTAAGATCTGGGAATCAGAATCTTATTTGCCCATCTCTATACTTACGGAAGAATATTATAAGAATTCGTGCATAATATATTACTGCATATTACAATGTGAATTTATATCTTGCACATCTTCCAATCCAATATGTATGACGCTATAGTCGCTATATAAATTTGTGTTATGTAAATTTATTGTATCTGAAAATACTTTAATATTTACTTGAATTCGTAACTGCAAACGTAAAGCGCTTTGATTTCTTATATAATTTTGTATTAAATATATCTAGGTGTATATATTATATATATGTAAATATGCACAGAAGTATATACGTGTGTGCGCATTTAGTAGCAAGAATTCAAATAATAACTATAAGGATAAGCGGCTGTTTGATTTGAAGCTCATTTTAAATTTGTCCCAGTTCCCATCTCCTTCCCTTCTTCTTCCTGATCTCCTCAAATCACACACTCCCGAAAATCATGACTGAGATTGACGTAAAATCTTTAAATTGTCAAAGAAGCTCCATTGTCCTGTACGGCTTTTGCACACACACACTCACTCACATGCAGTTTTTTAAATTAAATGCTCATGTTAGAGCAGTTTTAATGCAAATGTATGAGCAGTCTTATTGCAAATGTGAACAAACCACTGCTGTGTGTATATTTAATATTGTACGTCACTGATAGAATCGAAATAAGATTAGATAGCGTCAAAATACATAATGGGCCATTGTGGACAATAAGAAGTCGAGGCTTTGAAATCACGTGTAACATTAGTTACATCCGTAGCGTAGGTATACAACATCTAGGCATTAGTGATTAGGGATGGACGGACGACGTCAACTCGGCATAAATTTCTCTGTACTTGTGTACATAACTACACTATAGGTAGATACATACCTATAGGTATGCGATATTTATCAGAGATGAAAAATATCGCACATACAGACAGACACGATCTTCGCTGCAATGTGATTTAGCCCAGAGGACCTTCTTCTTCATCAGCTCAAAGCTTCAGGAGCCTATATATACATAATGTATAATCCTTCCTGATGAATTTTGCCTCTGAGGCTCATCAATTGTGTATTTAGTGTGTGTACAAATGGGTATTTATGCATCTACATAGTTAGCATATCTAGTAGATACATTATAGTACAGATATACTAATGCATTGAGGTACATACTAAAAATGTAATATTAAACGTGTATAATACTTGTCTTCATATTGTAATACATAGTTACATGTAGTTACATACAGAATTACTTAATTGTGCTAAGGATAAAAATAATTATTTTCTCAGTAACGTTCCCTACTACTATGCTTTGTCATCCAAACCGTTACTTCTCTTGTTGTTATTATTATTACCAAACGTTACCAAATACTTTTTGGGAGTCGGGACACCTTAGTATCACAAGGACGATGAGCCTATCCTATCTCTGTATGCACACGATATGTATTTAAAAATGTGTCTTCAATGTAACAAATGATATTGAAATTTTGAAATACACACACACTACCATAAGACACCATCTTTTCAAATTAACTCTGGCGCTAGCCTATAGTAGACACACACTAAGATTTTTTTCTGTAATTTATCTGCATTCGCTATATAATCAAGTCATTACTCACTAAATTGAGCACTGTCTGTCTCTGTCTCTGTTCATGTGCAATTTCTTTTATAGTGGAAGACACTATGGGCAGATGAACAATGTCATCAGCCACAATTGTACAAGAATACGGCACAGGCACAGGCTATTTGTACATACATACGTCTTTAATATAAAGAAAGTATACTAAAGGACGATGTCTTTAGATGGGCGAAGGTTTAATTTTGATTATTTTCTAGTAATAAGTTAAATTAATATTATAGATATGCAAATGTAAATCTATCCTGACAATACTAACAAATGGTAGAAGAAATAATAGTATATAAGGATAAGTAAATAAAACATGCAAAAATCATGGTGATAAATGTGTTAAACATACCTGGCAGTCATTGTCAACATCGGCGTAGTAACCTGGAATGGAAGGGAAAAGTAATAATTATTATCACATATATAGCTTATTTGCATGTAAAACTATAGAGTCATCCTCATTTTTTTCTTGTTTTAAGGTTTCAAAGAGAACGGATCGTACTTCTGTGCTCAAGTTTTACTGCATGCATTACATTTCGAATTGAATAATTAATTGTAAATTTACAGCCATGAATAAAAGTGTAGACTTGAAAAATTAAATGGAAATTTAAAAATTAAATGGCATTCAGTACACCATTGTATCTCCCTTGAATTCTAAAGGCTAAGATTGTACAATCTCCGGTCATAAAATTGCTTTTTAATTTCAATAGGATTTCCGATTTAAGACTTGACTCAAACTGACAATCAAGAGAGACGATACAATAATGAGTAGCAGCAGTAGCAGCAACAATAACAATGAGAAGAGTAAAAGTTATTTCCAAATACAAAAAAAATATTCAAATTCTTAGCATGGCGAACTCTGATTACTGTTATTATGCTATGGGGACAATCGAATTTATATTAGTTTTTACATATGAATGACATATGTAAATATTTAAATATAAAAATCTATTTAATGATTTTAAAGATATAAAGCTTACACTGTCATTTTACTAAATAGGATAATATAACATTTGGTTTTTAGTATAGTTTAGCGAATGTCAAATTTTTGGAGGTGCTTAGCGTAAACACTGCGTAAGATTAGCTAAAAGACGTTGTTATATCTAAAAGGCTGATTACCTAAGTTTCTTACTCGGATCTTTATGTATGTGAAGGTAAATAAGTAACAAATAATGGATGAAGAATATAAAAACTAATTCCGAGTCACTCTTCCGCGAATTCTCAAATTACCATAAGTTTTTCCTGCACAGGAGAAGGTATCAACAATGTTGGCTCTTAGGGCGGTGGAGTTGCTGGGAAGTCCAAGGGGCTGCTCTTCATATTGTTCATCTTGTTCGGCTTGACGGGCAACCTGAAGTTACAGAGAATAAAAGAAATTACATTATTACAGTCATTTTTCATTTGAACGAGCACCAATATAAAATGTCAAGATTAACAACCATCATTTCTTCAAACTCAGTCAAGTGGAAGCAGCAAATTGTTATTATATGATATTTTCTATTATATGCACCTTGAACTCATAATAATTCTTGGAATTTAATTTTAAGCATACGATTTTACACATGAATTCTACGTAAATTTTGTTGATTTTAGTCAAATCATGCTGATAATTAATTAATTATTTTAAAAATACAAGTTTTTTAAATTCAATTTCAATGTTTTTAAACTACGTAATTTTTGAAAAGAACAAAATAAATTGAAAAAATGATTAATTACATATGACCAAACTTAAAAGAAATATTTTTTGCGAAATTCTTGGAACGTCACATTTTTATTTGCCTTACTATATAAAAGCGCCCGAAGTAGTAAGGATATATTGCAATATTGCAAAAATGACTGCGAAATATTTTAAAATTAAGTAAAAACGTCAAGAATTATATACGGAAATGCAATGTCATAATGAGCATCGACGAGTATAAAAAGTTATATAATATCTAATATCTATACAATGCATGATGCAAAGCCTCTGGAGCATTCTTCCCTCCAACCAAAGAAGAAGAATTAGCTGATTGCCCCACAGGCCTTCTTGACTGCAAATGCGTTATTTATGACCATAAAAGTCATTGTAATTATTGTCATAATAGTAATAATGATGGTGGTAAAAGCCAGCAGATCTAATACCAACTGAAGGAACTGAGCACGTCTTGTGGATTTATTACCAACAATACTACACAACAACCATGGAGTTTTATAATTACTATGTCTGTCTCTGTGGGAAATACTTGTATATCTATACTTTTCCTATACTTATTTATATGCATATTTAAATTGTGTACATATATTTATATACACAAAATATCCGCATATATATAAATATAAGTATAGGAAGTAACAACTCTCCTCTTGAAAAATCTCAAGAAGACACACACGTTGTCTAATAAAATATTAAATGCATTATTGCATTACATAAACGCAGTACTATAATAATAATAATACACACAAACTGTGTTTGTACTATAAAATATTACGAGAGCTATCGAATGTAAAAAAAGACATGATTATTATACGTACGGAGTAATAAGACAGTTTAAGAATGAATAGGAATTATAACCTCATCATCATATATATAAGTATCTACGGATGATGCTATGGCTGCCTTCACATTTCATAGACGGTTGATTGTTTGTTACGTTATTTAGTCAAAACTATCTATCACTTTCACTTGATGCATTATTGCACACATCATGTACATACATATGCTTGTATGAAGCATCTTCTACTTGATCGTCTTGTTCATAGCGATGAGGAGTTCGTGGTAAATTCTGGTATTACAAGGCATTGTACACCTTTTAAGCAGGTATAAGTATCCATGTATTATTATTTTATTATTACGCTCATCGTCCCGAGGACCATAACTTATATAAGTATTGCAATATATAGGAAATATACTTTTATATGGTGACTTATTGGGCATTACAGGGTATTCAATAACTTATGCATTGCAATGGGCTGTATGACTGAAGCATTGCAATGGTTTCTATGACTTAAGCATTGCTTTGCATAAGGTAACTTTAGCATTGCAAGGTATTCGATAACTTGAAGCTTGAAGTATTGCCATTGCAATGCATACGATAAATTTAAGCATATTGCAATGCACACATGACAATAATATATAAAATGACAATAATAATACAATAATGCAAAAAATTCTCGTGATGTGCGATGTGCCTGAGTCTACCTGCCTATAATGTATTTGTACATACAACAGCAACAGCGAAATACATTGCTGCTCGTTGTTGTACACAACAAACAACTATTCAATGTGTGAGTCTTATGGTAATATACCGTTAGACAAGGCATTTACGGAGGACTGAGTCAAGTATTTTGTTCTCATCAAGCAACGTTTTTTCCATATCACTTGTGCATATTTGTACATTTACAATGTATAACAATAATGAATATACATATATGAACTACACTATTTATATGTGCTATACTACTTAGGTATACTACTTAGGTACTGCTATGCTATACTAACTAATCCCGAGTTTATATTTACTTCTGTGTACAGTCCTGCAATTTGTGTATGAATGATGTGCAATAAGCAAAATATATTATACATAAAAAATATTTGGTCACTTATATGCAAGGAAGTCAAGGGAGGATGACAATCTTTCTCTTATCTCCTATTATGTCAATGCATTGTAATACATACATGATGTTGGACGTCAAAAATGTATTTCTCATTCTTCTCCTTCTGTCTTGCCTATCTTTAGTATTGAAGTATTGATGCCTATTTTTAATATTAGTTTATATATTTAATACATCTCAAATATTAATTTTGGCTATATTAGATACTATGATTTATATAATAAGTAATGATGAAAGTATAATTTTTCCATGTGCATTTCATACCCGTGCATATGTACATAATGGAATAAATGACCATCGAAAATATCGGACAGCCATATGAGCCGATGCATGAAATTTTATCTGCACGCAGAGATAAGAATACGTACAAATATTTTTTAAACGCTCCTTTGATCAAGCCATCACAATTCATCAAAATGTGACGCTTGTCCAAATAATAGATACTTGTCTTTCAAATTGGGAAGGCACCTTTTATAATTAAGAATCGTCCATCATGAGAATAAGCAAGGGCTTCTCGATAATTGTGCACACACACAGATATTTCTCATTTTATATGCAAATCAATAATCCCTTGACTTATTATTATTATGTGAGTATAGATAAAGCTCGTTTTAATACATAGAGATTGTTTGGATTGTCATAAGAGAATATTGCTTATGGGGAATGCAAGAGAAGAAGAATTGTCATATAATAATAAATACTACAAGCTACTATAGAACAGAGTGGTACATGAAAAGACAAAATATTTCTGCGGCAGAAGAGGAGGACGAAAAAGGCCATGGGGTCATTGACAAAATAGTGACTCTAAAATCATGTCCCTTGTAATAATAACATTAATTTTTTTATATTATTTTATATATACGTCCTTCAGCTTTCGAAGTTTAGAAAAACATTGTGTAAATATTCTCTCTATATTTAGCCTTCTATTTAATATTTGTTTAATTAACATTTTATCTTGAACACAATCTTTGAGTTAAAATCCTGGAGCTCATATTGTTCTCTCTAGTTAAAATCCTTTCTTCTCAAAGTATGTGTAAGTTGAAAACCTCGCTCATCATACAGGTTCATATAGCTATGATATATGCCAATAGTATTGCTATAAGTATTACTGTAGTATACGAACATGCGAACTATTACTCATCTTCTTTATTTTGGTCGTGAATTTCCTGACGGTCTAAACATCCATTTTTCATACTGCAATTTTACCTTTCTATCTTCACCTGCTGCTGTCTAATCCTTATTATTCTGCTTCACTAATCCTTCCTTTTTGCTTTTGCTTCCTTTCCGTCTTTTATCATTATTACATTACAGAGGAAATTCCTTTGAGCAATTCTCTTTCCCTCTACAACCTCAATTACCTTGTGTATTGTATATTGTAAACTTCAGAAAAATTGCCTTCAAAACAGCAATGTCACTTGTATTATATATTGTTACTTTGAGCATGTGAGAAAATGAATAATTAACTTTGGGATAAGTGAGAAAATGACTGCATCCCTTCTACTATCCAACAAAATAAATGTGCACGCTTTTATATTGTTTCTATCCAACAATATGGATATAAGGATGCGGATCAGCATAAAAACCATGTGTAAAATCTAAAAGCTTACACCTGCGTATGAACTTCTTTTTTAAAAGCTAATAAAAAGTGATGAGATTTAAAAAAAGAGTCTTAATAGTATTACGTGGAAAAACAAAAGAAAAATGCGGATTCACTGCTGTTTAGAAAATTTTATATTCTCATCTACTAACTAATTTCCTTTAATTATTCAATCACATGAAAAGATCTCATCTTCTTATCCTAAGTCTACATATGCCTACATGTGTACATGCATCGGTAAGCTACTTACTTACGTATGTGCACTTTTTATTATGTACACTTGTACTTTTTATTATGTACATATGTACATTTTATTACGTTTGACGCCGTTTTTCGCTGCATTAATTTGACAATTATTGTTTAAAAGAAAAGTTTTAAAATTGCATGGAGTTTAATACGTAGGGCTAACCGTATGCAAGAGGTACGATATTATTATTTTGACTTATTTACTGAACACTTTCCTTTTCGAAATCTATTTCATTCTCCATCCCGTGACCATATTTAAGCCCTTCTCAGGGAAATGTCTATATGGGATACATATATAATATATGTGCATAATATATAAATACCTATGTTATGCACTGTCGCATCATCCCAATTACCTGACATTTGTATTCTGTCCGCGTGATGATGAACATCATCAGCACTCTATAAAAGTTGGTCTTATTTTTCTCAAAATGCACCTCTCTACATCTCATCTATCAACACTTAAGTTTGCTATTTGTATTTTCCTATATGCATCTTAATGCAATTTTTATATAATGTATTATTATTTGTATGTATTTTTAAGCTCTATACTAAAAATTCAAGCGTAATTCTGACAAATGACTCTTTTTATGGCTTTGCTTTCACCTCCGCCTTTTCACATGCTGTACAGTCGACTAGGCTGAATTTGCTTGCTAAAAGATCTCTTTTATTGAATTAGGTATCTTGTATATTGAATATGTTGGAAATGTACTTATGATTATATATGTATATGTGGGTATATATATGTACTTATATACTTTTGTTGTTTTCATTACATACATGATTAGTCATATTCACTTGACTGATCATCTTGCAGTGCAGTATATAGTAAATATGTGCATTATGTATACCCATAGTTTGGTATGTATAAGCAAATATGTATTATTGTAAAGTGGATACGCAAGTTGTTCTCACTGTTCATAATGTTGTTCTATTCTTCGTCGATGTTGTTCTACAATGCTAATCCTGATTTAGGAGCTACTGTTCTACTCGCTCGTAAAGGAAAGTATCTCTCCAAGCCTTTTATATCCTCATCTCTACTACTAATTACAAGCATCGTTACGCCTGTCATAAAATCGGTGAGATGCTAAAAACCAGTGAATAGGACAGATGAAAGGGAGAAGAGAGAGAGAGAGAAAGGAAGAGTGAAGAGTTAGAGAGACTGTTGTAAGTATATATAAAAAGAATAATAAAAACAGATCTCTACCTTCACATTGCTTGAACGATTAAACGAACTTGATTTTTTTTAAAGTTTCGACTGTCGAGCGACGAATCGGGAGTGTTAACAAATTGTTGTCGTCGACTTTGACAGAATGGGATCGACGCTTAATAAATAACATAAATAACAATATGACCGTATAATGAAAGATATCGAGATCATATGATTTTTACATAGGGAGATTATTTTCCAATGTTAAATAAATACAAAAACAGCATCTATATTTCGTTGATGAGGCAAATATAACTATCTCCAAAGTAGGTGAAATGCAATAAGAATGACTACAGCGTTCGAATATTATTTTTAAAGGGAATGCAAAAGTGACTATCCTGTTTATTTACCATTGCAGAAAAAGACACATAAGCGGTAGAAACTACTGGAATATTTTCCCACATTACTACACGCATATAAGACTTAGCAGTAGTTTTCCAAAGCAGCAGCGGGATTTTGCTTTTGCCGTAATAAATCCGCTCTACTCATGACAATGT
>JAQGAK010003690.1:0-14261 GCA_034696945.1 Lipothrix lubbocki
GGCTTCGCAGCATCGCAACTCTTAACTATCGACACACAGTTATACTATCGAGCCCGATCATATAATAATAATAATAACAAATGGTGCTTAAAATGTTTTCACTTTTATCGTTCTATACAGATAGCATTACATACACAACAGCCCAATACACACTATATATGAATGCCTTCTCGGAGGTCTGAAGATATTACATAGATACACGCAAGGTATCTTAAGCGAAATTATCCGCTTGTAGCAAGGTGCTTACAGGTTTTAGTTCGACGTCCGTACATCTACCTATTTATGTTTACACTCAGGATGTCATCATTAAATTGATTACGTAAAAGACAAAACATCATTTTCCCACTCTATACAATTTTCGCTCACGACTTATCATTGACTTGGGACAAAGAAGAATGCGTTCCCCTGTCGCATCATCCCGTGTATCCAAATTCGTCATAATAATAACAATAACAAGAATTGATATTTAATCTTGATTTTCTCTTTCTTTATATGTCCATTTCTAGTCACAACGAATCGCTACTGCTGACTTACAAATGCATTATAACCCTTTTTTAAATGTTCATTAAACTCAATGCAAGACTCCTTTGAATACAGAAAAACATTCTTGTGTTAGAGCGAGATCATATTTTTCAAGTAGGCTACGACTTCAGGAGACGTCTCCACATACTATGCTGCAAAGAAATACTTTGAATGAGCTAAATATAAGAACCCTAACGCCTGAAATGTGTTAAGATACCTATAGCTTCATATGTTCTAATCGTTAGATACTCCAAATTTTTTAGGATACAAATTAAACGTAAAGGTACAACCGCAAAAGTACAGAATGTGTTAAGATACCCAGAAATACTTGAAATGACTTGTGATACCCTAAAGCTCAGTTCGATGGTGTTGAAATAGATGAAAACACATCAAACATCATACTGCTAGATCAAGAAAAGATACTACATGTCTGTTCAAATAGGAAGAATTCAATTCGAACGTACTGACAGATCAAGAAAAGGCACTAATAAGCTGTAAGACAACTGTAAAAACTTTCTAGAATGCCGGTAAGTGTTGCCCCAAGAAGTACAAACAACTATGCCATTAATATCCTCATGCTTATAACTGGGTCCAATCCTGTAAAACTTATTGTTAATTAAGAGTAAAAGCACAATGAAAACATAATTTTCAATGATTTTTACGGTCGACGTAACGACAAAAGAGTATAGATACATACACGAGTGTCGATCGTAAAAAAGGCATACATTGGAAGTAAACACACAAGAGTAGGAAAATATTTGTTTAGTTTAGTCTTCAAACATCACCGCCTCCACTCATTCCACAACTAAAATCCTTTGACTACTTTTAAATGCAACTGTTCTAGATATTTTCGTTTCCCTTTCAATCATAAACTACTAATGAATTTAAACAATTAGACACCAAGATGTGCATGTAAGAGTAATTCCCCTCTGGATATTACTATATGTACATATACAGCGTATACTATCTTCAAAGACTTGAAGAGCTTTTAATAATTGAATCTATTAATAATGTATGAACCAATAACTTTAATTTATTATTAATTATTTATATGACTATATTTGGTTTGCTCTAGGTAAGTGAAGCTTTAGTGCCTTCTTTCACGTCACGGGCCATCATCACACTTTACAAACATAGTTTTGCATGATAGATGGTTCACTTTCAACTACTTCTTTTTTATTTGCGGCCGTAATGGATCCGACCGAGAATGAAAACCTCTGATTTTCCTACATTTTTTAATAACTTTTCGTTCTAAAAGTATAGAAATCGACGCGGTTAGGCTTTCAAACAAGTTTTTACATCTTTCAGTTTCAGATAATTAAGGATGTGTGGTCGTTGATGGACTATTTTAAAGCCTCTTATTTGTCTTTTCTAAACGTTCACACATGCTTTCATTTTTAAATGTTACAGTTATAGCTTTATGCAGATCCCCCCTTACACACAGAGAAAAATACATAGAAAAATATAGTAGTGCATCGTCTAGACAGTGAAATGATGGTAAGTTTTTCCATAAGTTGGTCACAGTTTTCTGCTCACCCACCATAATAATACCATATTTTTAATGACAGTAGCTGTGTAGCAAAACATAAAATCCATGTTTGACTGAAAGTTTAACGTCATCATGAATTTACAGAGGCATATTATAGCCTAAGTTCCATAAGATTTAGCAGGAGATAAGCTGAGGAAATTTAAAGTCCTTGTAGTTGAATCTCTAAAATCAGTGGCATTTTTGAAGCAGTGAGAATACAAGTGTATTAGTATTTTCACCGTTACGAATTTATGATCTATGTATGGTGAATACATAATGGAAAAAGGGATGTGGAGGGAAGGACTTTGATGTCTAAATAGTAAATAGCAACAGTAAGTGGCACGTGTAAATTTTGATAAATCCCTGTCGTTTTAGGTTCACACAGTAATATTTCCATAAAAATTCCAACAACGAAAACTTGATAGGAATAATTATAAAAACAACAAGAGAAATAGTAACGCTGTGTAAGTCAGTCTGAAGTAGACATAAAGTAGAATGTGTTGAAGCATCAGGAGTATACAGAATGTGTTGAAGACATCAGGAGAAGAATCTCCATTGGAACGCTCACAACTCACAATAATGCTCTGGTATATAGGTTTACTTAATAAATTAAAATCCAAGAAGAGTACACGTGACCTGTTTTAACTTGTAAGTTTAATCATTCCACACACTCTACTGCACTAAGCACTATACTACTGTGAATGAGTTTTACGTCGTCTTCTATATTCAAATTATTAAAACTTTTGTCCGTGATTATTGGAGAAAGTTTTTTTTACAAACTAAAAGCTGATTAAGCTTGAAGAGATTTCATTGACAAATTTACGGCATTTAGTTTCATATGTATGTAGGGTTCCACTACACCCCTGGCAACTTTACTCACACACCCATACGTAACCTGCAGGAGATCATTCAGCTAACGACTATGCGTGTGAGTATCCGACTTCGTATGTGTCTGTAATTTCCATCATCTACTTTTGAAACTCATCTGTATCATTCATATTCAAATTAATATTCAGCGTCTGTACCTGTCGATTATGTTCAACCTCATGCCGTTGTATGTGTGAGCTTGTGCTCCCTTTAGTTCAACCTGATGTTGTTGTTATGCTCAAGCTCTTATTATTGCTCTTGTATGCTCAAACCTTATACTTCTAATGATCCGGCTTACACTTACTTACTAGGTTCAACCTTATATTTATACTTTGTATGTATGTTCGTTTGTCTACTTTGTATGCTCAAGCCTTGCAATGTTTAAACTTATATTCTTGTGTTTAAACTGATGTTCCTGTATGTTCAACTTTAAATTTTAACTTTTCATTTAGCGATGTCCCTAAGCTTCTACTATTTTACCGTTGTTACGATGAGTCTGCATGCCCTGTATATTACTACTCACAACACACGTGACTCACTTTATACACTCATAGAGTTTTATCGTCGTGAAAGTCTGTCAAAAAGAGAATTTGATTTTCTTCTGTTACTGGTATAGCATCTTTGTATGCAGACTGAACAAACGTCTGGTAGTGTGCCTACCGGTGATATTTGTTGGACTTAACACCTGTCTATGTCTACGACTGACGAGTTACGATCCTTAGACCTAGTAAATATTCTTCCGCTTGAATTCAAGCCCTAAGACGACTTAATGAATTATGAATTATTGTAAACTTTATTCATTCAAAAGATGAAGCGTAATATGCATGTGCATTCTAGACAAACACACATGCTTTCACGTTATATTGTACTCACTTGTAGCCAGTTGTAGCTATATAGATAATAAGACTCATTTTCATTGAGGAACCCTCACGACGCTTTGTACCACTTGATAATTACTTTTAGTGTGCCGAATCACTCAGTGCAATGGTGTGACTCTCCTAATTTCAGAATGCATTTTTAATTTGCATGTAGGTATCACACGTGGACTTAAAAATCTCCCCAAGTGGATCTTACAATTCTTCATACCTGCATATTCTACAGGTAAATATACAGATTGAATGGAGGAGCCTCAAGCTCTAAAATTTTATACTCAAAAGACTGTTGCTGGTGAACACTAGTATTTAGCAATCTCTGGCATACAATCTTGCACGAATGCTGCCAATCACAGAACTATATTGCAAAGTCTTTCTTATGATTTGAATGCGCTAAAAAAAGGAGAGATAAGATATACATTCTATAAAAGAACTGCTACCATCTCAATGCAGGAGTAGAACCATTATCGAATAAAAATCTCTTACCTTTGACAAAGTTGAGCAGCTCTTTCCCAGGAATGCCTAATACTAAAATACTTGTAACAGTGTAGTCCATGCAACTCCCAGCCTGTTGAATTTTCAAGATATAAATTGTTATAACAAGCGTGAATTAAAATGATGTAAATTCAATAACTCTCAACTTATAAGTTTCAACATAGCTCATGCAATATCAAGTATCATTTTGCATCTAATTTTTGTCTTCTCTCCGTCCGTTTTCACACTACCAATGCTATTGACAAGGATAGCCATGTACATACCATTCACTCTCCTACCCTAGATTACACCAAAGTGAATTTCATTTTATATTGCTTGTAGTAGGATGCATTTTTATCTGCAAACGTGTAAACTACTTTCAACCTTCAAAGCGCGTTTATTTTGGTTTTTTCCCTAACCCTTTCATGTATGTACAATGGCATATAAATTATATACTTCCAGAATGTCATGAATCTGTTCATACTGTATTTAAAAATATTAACAAAAGGTAAGTGTCAATGTACATACAGTGGGAGTATACAATCCGAAGTATAATTCAAAACCGCTAGGTTACAGTATGTTGTAAGAGACTCAACTATACCGTTAACATAAGAAAGTAGTATATTTAGAAAATGTGAAAGACTTACCAACTGGACACTGGAAGAGCGCAGTAGACTCCTGAGTATTGACTAATGTTATAAAAAAGGCTAATGCTGAGGCGAAGGCGAGTATATCCGTCGTTTTTCTCCTCCTCGGAGAGGATTTCACAGGTGACCACATTTTCTGCAAGCTAGGAAAACAAATACTTTAGCTTTACTTAAAACATTTACACCTAGGAAGGAACCATGCTGCAGTTAGTGCAGCTACACTTGGACTGATCTAAACCTGTACTCAGAAGGTTCAGATATGGGGGTCATTTCGGAGAATGGCAGGTGGGTTCATTTAGTCTCAGCACGTAACGCAATGAGTTGCCCTAAGGGGCTAAGGGTTAGGCCTATATTTATACAAAATACACTAAGCCTATGAATGGAAATTTGGACCTACGTCGTTGGGACAGGAGCTAAGTACTACACATTTCAGAAATATTTCCCTTTGAAATTCTTCTCTTCTCAGGTAGTCTACTAAAATAAAAGTAGATTCAGGGTGTCATTAGGCTCTATACTTTATAAGAATTTTCGCCCATAGCTTCCCTTTATGTACAAACAATCCAGCATGTATAATTTGAGTGTGTACTCAAACTGTATACACCCGTAATAATAATAGCATATTCGTACACTGTCGTAATAAACGCACAAATGACATCAAAACTGCCAAAAGAATTTTAAAATTCCGAGGAGAATATATTTTGATGTCATCGGAAGGTGTATAATTAGGATTTCCATAAGTGACATTGCACGCACAAGAATAAACTCCACTTCGAAAACACTTACTATAAACTGCTTTCTGACCGTTCAACTTCCGCGGTGGGGTAAACATATTATCACTTTTCATTAAATGCATCACACACAGCTTCTCGCATACCTCACTTGTATGCCTTCATCTTGGAACAAGATAATACCAATGCACAAGCTAATAATGCTCTTTGAAACAAAAGAATATATTATAGTAATCGGATTTTTACGATTTAAAGGTAAACAAGTAAACAATAAGCAAGGGGTTGCTTGAAATATTTACACTCGGAGCAGAGCAGAGGAGGAAGAAAAACAACTTTGTCAACGCTTTAAATCGCACTTGTGTACAACTAATGCAAAAAGTGAGTAGCGTTACAACATTATAACGTTCTCCAAGACTTAACAGGTTGTTCATGAAAAATCAAGTTAATGTATAAAAAACGTTACTATGTGCATATGTACAGGGGATGACTAGAGTTCTCGAGCCAAATATGATAATGTGATTACGAATAGGTGGAGTCGGTCAAAAATCTATAGACAAAGTGCATTCGTAATGTTTGGAGTGCATCTTGATCGTGATTGAAAGCTAAATTGCTTCAGTTTTGGAATCGCTACTATAAATATTAATGAACAGGGTATAACGTTTCAAGTTATGAAGGCTTGACTCACACGTAATGTAACCTTTAAATATACTGCTGCACTCAAGTGTTCGATAAAGTTTTCTTTAGCTTCTTCAAAGATGTAAAACACTTGTCAAAAGAATAAATTAACTGTACACTGTTTGAAGCTGTAATACATGAAGTTATGTATTTAGTGTATACTACAGTATTTATAAGTAATACGGTGGTGTGTTGGTGTTAATAAGTAATACAGTTCGATGATTTAATGTTATATGAGGACGTCTTAGGTTCTATGACTAATATGCCAACACGTCATTATTACTACTTCGACCTGAAGTTACTGAATATTTAAGGAAATTACTAATTATTACATGATCCCTATCAAGTTCTTACTATTAATTAAAAATTTATAACTGGCTTTAAACATATGTAAAAGCCTTTTGGAAGCATTGAGAGGGAGTGCACGAGAGATTTAGCCGACATCGTCTCCGAGAGGGAAACGAATGTAGTCTCAACTTCCCTTGAAAATGTGCAAAACAAACCCCTGAAATGGTTTCATTTTTTCGCAAAAAAAAGAACGCATAAGTGAATATGCAATAATAACGATAATCTTGAAATATATAAGTTAGCAGTCTTGACTTACTTTTAGGCTTGAGAATTGGACTAAATAATTATGTGAGTCAGGTAATCCTTAATTTGAGGTCATGTGAAAAATCCACTACTCCTTCTCACTATTGTTTTTCATTCAGTTTTAATTTTCAACTCTTATCAAGTCCTCCGGGATGAGAACCATCGATAGGAATATCTTTAGTCTAGATTAATGACTTGTTAGCATTTGTTTCATTTATATGCAAACAGAAAATGCAGTTTTATTAGTATTTAAGTCCTGTCATTACTACTGGCGGTATAATTTTACTATTACTTCACTTTGGTTTTTGTTCTCTAAAATGTGAGTTTATTATTATAAGTTTTACTCTACATCGTCTGCGGGGTTAATGCCTAAAGATTCACCTCAATTGGGAAGAAAGTAATTTTGTATTTTTGACCCTGAAATGGTGTTATCACTTTAATCACTTTTTAACAATTCACCCATGTAATTGTCAATGTTATTCTTTTCGTGTCTTTCCAGTCGTAATAAATTGACAACATGAGAGAACCCATCCCTTCTACAACATTCTAAATATATTTCTCAAAACTTACGCAAGTTTGAGAATTCTCGCTTCGTAGGCGTAAGCGTCACTGATTGGGCAATTTCTTATTTTGTAGTCTGCATGGGTTTCCCGTATGGAGAAAAACATTTTATTTAGTCACACACCTGTTAGCTTCCAAGGGTTGGAAACTTACGAGCCGGCAAGCCGGGTGATGAAGAAAAATAATGAAAACTACAACCCCTGAAATGTAACATTCTATTGAAAAATAATATAGAGAAGATGCCTGCAGGGGTTGGTATTAAAGGTAATTTTGTGGGCATTGTGAGGTTATAGAAATATATTTAACTTGTAGGTATTTATAATAAGTAAATTAAAAATCATTCTCTAAATTCCATATATATTAGCAGCTTAAAAACTTTCTTGATTGCATAATACAATAGGGAAAATCATGAGAATTCAATGTAAATCTTTGAAATAAAAGGAAACTAAATGTCAATTTAAAATTAAATGTGAATTATTAACATTAAACGTAAATTATTAAAATTAAATGCGAATCGTTAAAATCAACTGCGAATCATTAAATTAACTAATTTGGTACTTCATCCTCTGCGCAGAATAAAATAATTATCATAGTTTATCTATTTACTGAAAGGTAAGGAGCAAAAGGACATTGCATTTCATTTAAGGTGATTTTATTTACAATAGAAAAGTCAAAGTCTTGAGAGTCATTCGGCTTTTCCTTTAGCCGTTTTCTATTTTTAAAATCAAGCAGTGCTATAGTATTAGTATAGTGTACCTTTGGCACCTGCAGCGTGCTGCCTATATAGGATTAATACTTGGAGGATTAGTATTGACAGGTCTTCATCCTTTTGCCTAAACGCTCTGATGTTATTGTTAAATTCTCAGTGGTTAACAGTAAGATATCGCTGCAATTAAACAAGAAGTAAATCCTCTCCATCTGAACATGACCAGACAGTGCTTAGATTACGATGATCGCCTAAAGACAAATCACCAATGTATATAGCCGTTTGTGATTTGTAGCGTATAGGGCTTATTGCCGAGTAGAAAAAATCAAGTTGCAGTCAATGCTCTAATCACCACTGCCAGAATAGATTCAATGGGGTAACCGACACCTTTTTTGTACTCGGAAAGTAAACATTTCAGGTGCCGATGAATCTCCTCAAAATATTTGGGTTTCTCGGTACTCATCTATCGGGATCTAATGTTACTCGGAACTGCCCCCACTTGGTTTCCATTTTGTAAAGAAAAAATATAAAATTCAACTTTCATTTGTATTTAAATAATGAAGTAATAATAATAAGCTGCGGCATCATCTGAGGTTTCTCATTCCACAAATATATTTTGTATCTACAAATGTTTGTTACTTATTCGTATACTTCATTTATAAGGTTTTTAATCATTATTCTGTATATTCACTGCGTTTCCGTGGAGGATTAGATTTACATTTAAATAAATAAAAAAGATGATTAGCTGCTTGGAATCATTGTGACCCGCATGCACAGGAGCAAATACCTGTTCGATTAATGACAAGTTGCACCTGCACGGCTTACGCAAACAACGGTGAACTTTTATTGACTCCTGTCAGCTTTTACTCATCCGTGTGTACCTACCTGCACAGTCCTTAATTTTAACGGTGTATTTTTAGTTGATACTAAAGTGTTTACCTTAATTGGAAAGAAAGTAATTTCGCGGGTAGTTTGTAACCATGGAATGGTATGATCACGATAATCTCATTTTGAAGACACACAGATGTAACGATTTGTTAATGTTATAAGTTTGTACGAAGGTTTCCAGTAGTGAACCGAAAATGACAGCACAAGGGCACTTTTCACCTTTTTTTGAGCACTGATAATAACGACAAAAACGAAAAATATGACACACTTGAAAAAATAAATAAATAATAAAAAGAATACAGAAACGATCCCGGATATCCGAATCCAATCTTGGAGGTGTATACAAGAGGAGTTGGTGGTATTTTGAGTATCCTAAAACGTAAGAGGTAAGTGTAGTAAGTATGTATACGCGGAATTGTTGGACGTTGTTTGTCTCTCACCACAAAAGTTGCTGCTCCAAGAAAGGCAGTGACTTGAAGACTGAGGTCTTAGACGAAGGTGTAGAACCCAAAGAGCGACGACGACGCTTGATTCAATTGCCAGACTAGGTAAGCAACAGGTAGTAAAGGGGGTTAACAGTAAAGGAATGTTAGGTTTTTTTTCCTCCACTTTTCTTGTTTCTTCAACCCTAAGGGCTTGGTTTTAATGTCAAGCCATGGCAAAGCAACTCTCTCGGTTAATCCTTCCAAGGGGGAAGAAGGTTCACCTTATAATACACAGAATGAACAAGTTGGAAGTGACGAGAAGGTAGACTCCTCGCATTCCTCTTTTTTTATTTAAAATATCTGGCAAGTGGTTATTATGAATGCAGTGAGAGCCATCATCTTACTTCGGTTGTGGAGACTGGATGGGGCAGCTTCCTAGTCCATGACTCTTAGCTTCCATGTATAAATCTGTTATATAGGAAGATTCCTCCGACAACGGACACCGTCCGGCATTTATCACACATGACTACTTGTACAACCTCAAACGATCTATAGAATGACACCTTAATATATCCTGGACAATGTATATGATACCAATAAAGATACCTGAGAAGTTCCACGTGCCCGGAAAAAACTTGGAGGTTTACGATTACAAGGATTTTACTATGGAACAAGTCCCTTTTTCAAGAGGGAAGAGTTGTGTGAATCTTTAAGATCCTTAACATCTTGAACCAAATGTATCATAATCACGATTTATTTCTTAATTTCAACAGCAGCATTTTTATTTCTTCTACCTACCTATTTTAAGTATAGTACATGGATTACCCTACAACTCATTAAATTTCATGCATAATTTACAACTATTCCTATATTGCAATCTTGCGGGTTTATACATAGTTTTACTATTTACTATGCATGTACAACATAGCGTGAATTCTTTCGAGATAAATCTCTAAACGCAGAAGCACCCGCTTGTTGCTCATCGCTTCATAACTTAACAGGGCGAGGAAAGCACGATAACCTTCCGACCCCCGAATTTATTAATGAAGACATATGTTAAAATGTGACTTGAGTAAATAACACTTGTTGTGTTCAACAGCACATTATCCTTAAAATTCATAGGTAGATAAACTCTTAGGATAAATGAAACGGGGAAAATCTGGAAATTTGATCAAGATCTTCTAACATGACCACTACCTATACACTATGTATATACTAAGACTGTACTTAACAACATTAGAACAGTAAAAAATTAACATGAGACACGAGAAGAGCATTGTAAAAATACAAACTACTACAAGCTATAAACATTAAAGGTGCGGTGCAACAACTGATTGTAGAAGGTGATTGACTGTTAAAATTAATGCTGCAAATAGCATTCGATGAGAGCGGCTACGAATTAAACAAAAAGTGTTGGGAACGTTTTGTAACATCATATATGTTTATTTCTCCAATTTTATCTCTCTCTCTCTCACATTGTATAAGCTTGGGTGTAATTACATTCAAAAGTCACATAGTACTCAAGTATGTGTAGTATTTAATAGGATGATTATCTTGAAGTTTAGTAAATTCATTCTCTCCGCATGTCTCAAAATTGTAACTCAGGGGTATAGTGCTAAAACATTTAATGTCCGTAACAAATCAATATGGTAACTGACTTGCGGTATGGAAATCAGAGAAATTACATTGACGGGAGTGTGTAACATATTGATAACTATATAGAATAGAGGTAATACGGCACAAACGGTTGTGTACTAGTTCTGTGTAGTCAGCACAACATCAACAGATAGCCATAAATATGTGATTTTCAGGTGTGTCATTATTAGACTGACTTATCACCTCCATTGCTCAGAATTTTCTCTTGCGAAGAATCTTGGAGGCGGAGGTTTCTCTTAACTCCAAGCATCTCTGTAACCGCCACTACAACGCTAATACCTACACAGGTACAATGTATAGATGTGGGACTTGGGATAGAATCATTAGATTTGAAAAATAATCACCGAAATCTGTGATTACAATTTGAAAGCTAATAAAATTAGGCACAAAAAGTCGCACCTTGTACTTCGTGTCGTGTCGAGGAGCACTTTTACTTGCGACTTTTGTCACTTCTTCTTATGAATGTCTGACTCACCATATGTACAGTGAATATAAGAGGCCAGAGAAATAAGTTAGCTTCAATTCATACATCTCTTGTATATATTGGTGACAGCGGTATTCCGTTAATTTTCTACGTCAGGCTATGAGGTAGTTACAGGTAATCTTGTTCCGTAATCTTGTAGCAAATCATTATATTTTCCGTTGTTTATGAATTGGGAACTTCTTGAAGGGTCTCGTCATCTATATAACTCTTATTACCTTGTTTTTGTTCTTTTACCATGTCTCTGTCTTGGTTGGGACGACTGTGACTTCATCTGGTCTAGGCGGTCTAGGAGTTTGTGAGTCTGTATCGTCTGTGACATGAATCGAGATGAAATAGTGGAATGACAGGGAAGGGTGAGGGAGTATGCTGTTGGTCAACTTGAGAGTACATATAATTATTTAAAAGATGAGCAGTTTAATTCTGCATAATAATTTCTAAACTGAACGTGATATTTTTCATTCATATAGAGTAATATAGTAGAAATGCAAGTGTTAATATTTATTTACAACAAATGAGAAAATTTTGTAAATGAGTTCATCCGACTGTGAGTCACGAGAATACATGATGGTGAAGAATTTTCAGATGCTCTGAGTTTACCAAAAGGCTTCCATAAAGGAAAAAGAAAAACGTTTCTGACAAACTATATAAGTATATGTATATATTGACTATCTACTTTATGTACAAATACAAAGTACAAAAACTCCTCCAATTTTAACTCTCAAGTCCAACACTGGATGTGGGTCTTTGGGCGTATAACTGTGCATTTTTACTGTCGCTCTTCACTCTATATATATACTTCATTATGTATCTTCCCATAAAGTCTCATATGCCTTGGAATAAAAGACCAGCAGAACTTATGTAGGGTATACAATAATCAGGTAAATAAAAAATAAATATGGATGCTCGATTTGGAGAAATCGATTGCCATCCAATCGTTTATACATACATTATATATATGGTTGTATATGGAAAATTTATCCGCACACAGAATGAGTGTCTTGAATCTCTCAAATTAAACTTTGAATACAGTTGTTCTTGTATTTACTCACTAATAATCTTATATTTACTCACTAATACATATACTAGAAACCGAAATAAATGAAAATTAGTTCAAAAGAGCGAAAGGGAACATGGTCAATTGATATGAATCCAGATTTCATCTAGTTGTCATCAGTAGCCTTTAAATTTCCAATTAAATCTTGTGCTATACGCCAACCACAGCTCACTACTCAATTTCCTTCAAAACTGGAAGCTTCAAACTTGATTTCTGAACCTGTAGACAATACCAATATTTTCGTTGATTGACGTATAAAAAGCATTCACACATTCACATTGGGACTGTATAACTTGTATTATTACTTGCAACTTTTTTTTACAGCAAATTTCGAAGAAAATTTATTGTTAAAGTTACTCCCCACATTTTACATACTATTTTTTTACATTTTTGATACTGTGGATATTGTTCCACGGTCAACTTTAATAAATTGAAATATGAGGTAAGGGTAATTTTCTTTCCTATTATTCTAGTCGAAAACTCAAAAAAATTAATAATCTGATTAACCGCATTTTTTTAATGCATGATCTCTGGTTGTGTGTAGCTCAAATAGTAAACAGAAGATTCCTCAATGATCTTGTTTTACATTTCAGCTTACACGGTAAATAATTGCAATGATTATTCTATTAATTATGTAGAACAGGGAACATATCCTGGTAGTTTTCAAAGTAAATTTGGGAAATTGTCAAGTTATTAAAAATTTTGGTTGTCCAATGGTAAAATGTATATCTAATTTCATTCATGGATCTAATTTCTTGTAACATAGTTTCAGTTCTTTTCCCACAAAATTAAAATAATCCTGCCCTGATTATTCTAAGGAGGTGCAATATGTGCAATGATCATATTATCTGTAAACTAAAATTTAAAGGAAAGAAATAATGCTTTGAATCCAATTTAATTGTGAAGACCCTGCATTAATTTTTGTATACTTGATAGACTTTATTTCTTATCCTTTTACGCACACTATCATGATTTTTACGAGGCTGTTTTTATTTACTAAATTAATTTGAAAAGACGTGCTGTGCTGTTGGAGGATCTTGAGAGGGAAATAATATTCTCATCAGAAAATATTAAATTCACTCATGTGAATCAAGTTGTATACAGTACAGACTTCTCCGGAAAAGTAATATAAATCTTCTTACTGCTCTGATGTCGCTCAAAAGTAATTAAGTACGTCGAAGGAATTTATAATCCTGCTGCAGGTTTATAAATTTTAGAGCGAATAGGATCCAACAACAACAACAACAAGATTTATAATCCTTATCATTGTTATATATTGTATATAGTATCATTTCATCTTTCTGGCAAATTCTCGTATATTGATCCTAATAATCTTGCTGTGGACTCAAGCTTTCGCGTAAATCCTTTAATTCCTTTTGTACTTAATTACCTGACACAGTCGAATATGACTACTTGACATTTATATGACATTTACTAATTGTAAGTTAAAAGTCAGCAATACTTTAGTCATATATTGTTGTCTCGAACAGAGTAAGGATTTTTTTTAAAATTGTAAACATAAATAATTGTCTAAATTAATTTCATTCCGAGGTAAATTCGGATTTATTACAAATTTGAATTAT